>APFE031040847.1:306734-343193 GCA_000404065.3 Pinus taeda
ATTGCCTGTAGTAGCCACGTTGGCGCAGGCCGTGGACTGTTTCCCTCTCTGAGGGTTTTAACCACGTCAAAATACTAGTGTATTGATCTGTGATCTGTTTGTGAGCGGTGTCCTTCTGGTGTTCTGTTTGAGGAACTTACCCTGTAAATTCCTACAGTCTTGGATGTAAAGCCTCATCTATAAAGGCTAATTTTGGATATTTGCATCATGTAATCATATGTTGGAGTTAATATAAATTTGGATTTCCTTCTAAAATGTCATTTATATGTCTCATTCTTTATTTTCTTGCAAAACAATGTGTTATAATTTATTTAATATTGACTATTTATAATATATATATATGACGTTTCAGCCGCGTTTCCATTTTCCGGGGGTCGCGTTTAAGGCCTCCCTGTTTCGGAAATTTCTAGATGTTTCCGCGTTTCGTGCAACTTAGATTCCTCATAATAGATTAGCTACATTTAGATTGACAAACTGCATTTGAAAGTTTACATCGATGAGTAGATTTTATGGGTCTGATCCAAGCATGTGTGATCATGAGATGCCGCAAAAACATGTTGCCCTATGTTTTTCATCCATCATATGTGCAGGTAACAGGTCTACGGTAACCAAGAGATTGTTGGAGTTCTCATGACCTCCCGTTCAAGTAGCTTTGTCCACTTTTCCAAGAGATCACGTCCCGGTTGGAGTCAGATGTTACCTACCATTTTGTGGGTGACATCCCTAGGAGAAAAATAAATTCTCCAAGATGGTCCCCAACCCCTTGCAGCTGCCAACTAGCTCGTTCTGCAATTTCTCCACCAACTAAACCATCCATGTGGTATCTCACCCATCTGTTATAATCGTATGTTTGAAGGTGGGCCTCCCGAACCTAAAGGTATGCCTTGTCAGTTGGTAATTGAGTATTGTAGTTTGCTTATCGTGGACACTTCTAGGCATGGATTAATGGGGGAATTTAGCGGAAAGATTGGGCTAGGTCTGTGCTCTTGTCCCCTAGACCTCTTTTGGATGTTAACCTCACACCATAGTCCCGTGGGATCTCTTTTACTAACCCTTGGGCTTTGGGGATATTACTACATGGGAAACTATGATTTTAGTTGCATGGTCCTGCTCCCTTATTCACATATCATTCCCCTTCCGCTCATTATAACCCCATTCATCATTTCTCCCACCTGGGTCCACATAGGGTTAGCGTTCCCCTTCCCCTTGCCCACACCTTGGATCGGGCCTAGAATGATTACCCGAAGGTTGATGCAGCTAAAAAGAAAAGTAAAAGCATAATTGGCCACATTCAACAAGAAAATGTACCACAAAATGCAAAATATGGACAGGAAAAACACATTTAGCACGTGGGCAAAAGCCAATACATTAGCTCTACCCCATCATCATGGCCATCACCCTAGTTCCTACAGGTGATGAGCCTCCTTTATCATTTAGGAACCCATGAATGTCCCAACCCCTAATGGGCAATAAACCGCCCTACCTTAAAGGGGGTATCCACTGATATATCTCACACATCATACTCATACCCCTTGAGCCCTGAGCAGTTAATTAAAGAAAAATCATAAAAAGCAAAAGGCATATAAAGAAGGGTGGAAAAATCAAGGTTGGGTTATCTGATGTACCACGATTATTCTCTCCTATACATTATATACCCAAGTGTGGGCTTCCCTTGTATTAGTTATCCTTGTACCCTAGCATATGACCCAGGGTTGCCCCTTTCATTCCCTACTCAATTCATCTCTTTATCACATGCCACCACCCTTTAAAGGATGTACCTTGGACATATTATCCCCTTTAGAAGTAGAAACCACCTAATAGCATACTTGGTTAACCCCATTTGGAGCTTGGAGACATTAGAACATGAGAAAGCCCATTATGGAAGGGCATGCCATTATGAAGTCCCCACCTATTGTCCATGGTTTGTAAGTTCTTTTACTTGATTTCCTTGATGACTTCTTGTACTGGAAAGCTAGGGGACGCATAGGGTCTTATGCAGGATTGCAGGTGGTCTCCATCTTGGGTATGGTCTCCCTAAACGAGGTCCTAAACCTCCAGAGGGCTACATTGGCACATGTAGGATGAGCGTTGATAGCCATGGGCCTCCACAGCAGTTGACAACACTCCATGGATCCCCAGAGATGTTCAAAGATTGCTCAAAATTCACCTATTGGACGAGAAAGATGCACCTGGTTCACCTTTTCCCAACCAGCCCCACAGTTGTCCCATGCACTTGCAGATGATCCAGGACTTGTATCTTAATTTGGCATCACTTACACCATCATCTGAGCCCTTATGGGTGGTCTACAAGCATCTTCGACTTACTTGGAGACCCGTGAGGTCACTTGTGTGCCCTCACAGCAATTGGGAGCACCACAGGTTTATTATGTGGAGAAGATGAGGTTGAGTGCCCTCACAACCATTGGGAGCACCACAAGTTTATTATGTGGAGAACATGGGGTCAACCCCTTGTCCATTACTTTTGGAAGTCTTATTCACCATTATGGCACTTATGGGCTTCATCGGGCTCATTAGAGAGCCCAACGATATGCATAATTGATCATTCAACCTCTTGAAAGGCTTGTGAGCTAGTTTGGTGGGCTTTCCACCAAAAGTTAGTTATTTGCACACTATTTTTTATTTTATGGGCTAATGTAGGCTCAAATAGTTAAATCGAACTCCTTAGAGGTGTATAAATACAGATGATGAGAGTTCATTTCTCATCATCTCTTGGTTTGGACTTGTATCTCTCACGAGATTTTCGCTATTCCTTGGTGGACGAAATTTTGGAGCATGGATGAATTTTGATGTATGTATTGTCTTTTCTTGTCTTGGAGCTTCATGATTGGCAAGTTTATTGGTGGTTGGATGTATTATCTTACATGTAAGTACAAATTTAATGCTATTATTCTTTTACTTTGTCACATGCATTTATAATGAGATTTTCACTATACTAGGGCTAGTTGATGCATGCATTTACTGCAAAATTGTGGAATTATGTTTCTATATAGCATGTCTCTATGTATGGGCCCTTGTCTTCCGTCGGACATCCCAGCGGAGAACAAAATCTCCTGGTTGAAGCGGTCGATCCTTGGCCTTCTTATCAAACAGGGATTTCATCTTTTGTTGGTAATTTGACAATTTGGCCCCCGTCTGTTCTCTGTTCTCATGAAGCTCGACCAACTGATATATCCTTTGCGTTAAGGCACTTGACTTTTCCTCTGCTTCTTGTAGTAACTTCGCCACCAGCATCGGTAATTGGATCGGGAAGACTGCAGCCTTACCATACACTAGCTCAAAGGGCGATTTCCCTGTGGATCATTTAGGAGTTACTCGATTGGCCCATAAAGCAAACTTCAGTTGGGAGTCCCAGTTCCTCTGATTTTCGGCGATGGTCTTTTTCAACACCCTCACCACAGTTTTGTTTGAGGACTCAGCCAAGCATTACCTTGAGGATAGTAGGTAGTGGAGTGCTCGATGATGATATTGTATTTATGGCAGAAGCTGGTGAACTTGGCAGACTTGAAGACCTGAGCATTATCAGTGATAATTTTGAAGGGACAACCAAAATGCGATAATATGTTCTCCTCCATAAATTTGATTAACACTGAGTCTGTAGCATTTCTAGCTGGGATGGCCTCTACCCATTTGGTGAAATAATCTGTGGTCTTCAATATCCACCTGTGTTGGCCACTGGATGGTGGGTTTATTTCTCCTATGAAATCTAGTCCCCACTGTCTGAAAGATTCTTCTACATGTACTGGAATCAAGGGGAGAGGAGAAAGCTTTTGCCTCTTACCAAACACTTGGCACTTCTAATGGGAATGAACATTCCCAAACAGTGTAAGCCAGTAGAATCCTTCCTTGAGGATTTTATGTGCTATGGTCTTCCAGGTATAGTGTCCTCCACAAACTCCTCCGTGAAAATCCTCAATCACCTTATGGGTTTCACCCTCCACCAAGCATAACAGCAATACCCCCACCAGGTCCTTCCAGCAGAGTAGGCCATTGGATATGATATATTTCTGCACTTCCAATCTCAGAGTCCGGTATTTGGATTTATCCTGCCCTAGCGGGCACCTTAGGAAAAAGAGATAGTGAACAATGTTCTTATACCAAGGTGATCCCTCATATTTGGCATAGATTTTTTGCTCAAATGTTTTAATCCCACTCTGATGATCCTCTAGTTTGCCTTCCTCTGTGATCAGGTTTATCCCTAAAGCTTGGCAATTAGATTCAGATAAGACCTTGGTCTTTTTCAACACCCTCACCACAGTTTTGTTTGAGGACTCAGCCAAGCATTACCTTGAGGATAGTAGGTAGTGGAGTGCCCGATGATGATATTGTATTTATGGCAGAAGCTGGTGAACTTGGCAGACTTGAAGACCTGAGCATTATCAGTGATAATTTTGAAGGGACAACCAAAATGCGATAATATGTTCTCCTCCATAAATTTGATTAATACTGAGTCTGTAGCATTTCTAGCTAGGATGGCCTCTACCCATTTGGTGAAATAATATGTGGTCGTCAATATCCACCTGTGTTGGCCACTGGACGGTGGGTTTATTTCTCCTATGAAATCTAGTCCCCACTGTCTGAAAGATTCTTCTACATGTACTGTAGAGTAGGCCATTGGATATGATATATTTCTGCGCTTCCAATCTCAGAGTCTGGTATTTGGATTTATCCTGCCCTAGCGGGCACCTTAGGAAAAAGAGATAGTGAACGATGTTCTTATACCAAGGTGATCCCTCATATTTGGCATAGATTTTTTGCTCAAATGTTTTAATCCCACTTTGATGATACTCTGGTTTGCCTTCCTCTATGATCAGGTTTATTCCTAAAGCTTGGCAATTAGATTCAGATAAGACCTTGGCCAACCCCTGGCCTTTTATGAGCTTGGTAGGCTTTATGTCTAGCTCATATTCTTGTATCTCAGTTATCCACCTACCCCTTTTTCCTTCACTATCTCCTTGTACCAGGATGTCCTTGACTGTTGTCGTTGGGACAAACACTGTGATTTCCGATTGCAGCACATACATATGAAATGCCTTCAAAGCCTTGACTAGTGCATAGGCTTGTTTCTCCAATATGTTATATTTCAGCTCAGCATCCCTTAGGACTTGGCTGAAGAAGGCAATGGACTGTTCATAACCCTCTTTATTTTTCTGTAGCAGCACTGCAGCAATAGTATGTAGAGAGGTGAAAGAAAATATGTAGAAAGGCACTGAATAGTCAGGGTTGACTAGTACCGGGGCTTCAGCCAAAGCTTCTTTAATTCTAATGAAAGAATCTTGGGGGATAGGGCTCCACTTGACTTTATTTTCCTTCTTAAGCATATTCATAATACCCTTGACAATTTCTACGTAGTTGGGTATGAACCTCCTCAAGAAATTTATTCTCTCCAAAACGGCTTGAACCTCTTTCTTATTCCTAGGCAGAGGAATATGGCTGATGGCTTTGACTTGTTTAGGATCGATCTTCACACCCTCCTGCGCTACTATGTGTCCTAGTAGCTTCCCCTCACTTAGGGCGAACTGGGATTTCTTAGGATTCAAAGAAAGGTTGTACCTCCTACATTTCTCAAAGGTAAGCTTTAAGTGGAGGATGTGTTCTTCATCAGTCTTAGAAAAGACTGTGATATCATCTAAATAAACCACCACGAATTTGTCTTGCTCCCCTATGAAAGCTATGTCCATGGCTCTCTAGAATGTGGCCCTTACATTAATAAAACCGAAGGGCATGTAAGCGTACATGAATGTTCCCCACAGGGTGGTGAAAGCAGTTTTCTTTTGATCATCAAGATGGACTGCCACCTAGTTGTAACCAGAGAACCCACCCATCATGGATATTCTGGCTGAGCCAACCATCTTTTGCAATATATAATCCATCATAGGCAGCGGGAAGTTGTCTTTCAACGACACCCTGTTTAGATTCCGAAAATCTACACACAACCATATTTCTCCGCTCTTTTTCCGCACAACGACTAGGTTGGCCACCCACTCAGAGTACCTTAAAGGCACTATGATCTTTGCTTGAAGCAGTTTTCTCAACTCTTTTCCAATGGAGGGGAGTAAGAGTGGATTTATCTGCCTGAGTTTCTAATTGCATGGCTTTATTCCACTCTTCAAAGGAATCTTATGCTGAATGATGTTAGTATCAAATGCTTTCAAATCCTCATAAGACCAAGCAAATACATCCTTGTGGATTTTGAATAGATTTAAATACCTTTGTCTATATTGCAAGGGGACTCCTTTTGATAGCCTCATCATCTAGGGTTCCTCCTTTGAGCCAATGTTGCAATCTTCTACTTGATCATCTATCTCCGAGGCCATTGGTTTGGAGACTATGTCGTCCTTATTAAAAAACCTTTTCGGTGGGACCAGTTCGCAAGGGATGGTATTCCCTTTCAGTTGCAAAATTTTGCACCCAACCATTGTCTTTCCACGAAGTGGCTTCTTGACCTATTTCTTCTTCTTCTTGATCAATGGTAGAGTGCGCAAACTCCCCAACGACTTCTATGAATTTTTGCACCTACTCATCATCCTCGAATACCTGCCAGTGCTTGACATTATTCGGTATTGAGGGTCTGTATTTGTTGACACAATCTTAAGGATTGGGTGAATAGCTGTAATTAATATTAATGTAAATAAATAACAGAGAAAACAGAGAGTCGGGTGATGAACCGAACAGCCACTCCTATTGTATATAACAATGAACTACCTGAATGAATAATATAGAGAGTTTTTATTTTGAGGAGTTATATCCTGGTCTGACATGGTATCAGAGCAGGTGCCATTTTTGGCCTTCCTTTTAAATTTTTAACTCCTTCACTCTCTATTTTGCATCTCTTGCAGGCTGACATCTTTGTCAGATCTCTGCGAATACTCATCTTTTGAATACTTTGCTGCTGTGTTGAATAAGTACTATAATAGCTTGATTTTTCTCTGTTGCGGCCCTTTCGTTTGAAGAACATGTAACTGTTTATATTTTTACCATTTTCACCGTATTTCACCATCGTTTGATATATTCACCGCTGCATCTTTTTTCCTATTGCTTCACACTCTTACCGGACCCCACTCGGACACAGTTCCCGAGGTCTTTCAAGCTCATTTTCGACCATTGATCTCTAGCCTCAGATCCAACGGCTAACGATGATATTGGGCACATTAGTTGCACAGTGGTTACCCACCCGACATGCGCACCTTTTTCTCTCTCCCAATCAACCTCGACCGTAGATCTCTTGACCTCAAATCTAACGACCCACATCAATATCGCACGGCCAACACGCTCGACTATTAGCCTGCGATATAAGCGGTTTCTTCTCTCTCCTCTGAGCCACGCGCCTGTTGCTCTATGGAATCGCGTGCTTCCCTCTCTAAACCACTTACTGCCTTGAGCCCGCGCGATATTCCACTCACCGCCCTAAAACTGCTCTCCCATAACCGTTAATGATTGGACTTCTTCGCCCTCGATAACCGTCGATCTTTGACCTGATAACCGTTGATCTTCGACCCGATAACCGTTAACGATTGGACTTCTTCAACCCCAATAGCCGTCGATCTTCTACCATCAACGATTCTCCTCCACATTTGTTATTTCTCTGCTCATCCGCCGCTCATCCTCTGCTTATCTGCCGCTCATCATCCACTGTTTATTTCTACCATAGACAATTACAGTCAGACTCTGACTCCTGTATTCGGGTGAACGTTGAACGCTGAAAGAATTACGTTGTTCGATATGAATTCAATCATATCTATTGTGGGAATAACTCTCACCGGAAAAGATAATTATCCAGAATGGTTGAGGAAACTCCAACACACTCTTATTTTTAATGAGTTGTGGAAAGGAGTGTGTGTTGGAGAAGGAGACAAGGATCCAGTTGAACCTACCTCTCACAAAAAGCTCACCATCTGGGAGAATAAAAACAACAAAGCATATGCATTGATTGTTGCATCTGTAAGTGAAGAGGTGATTCAACACATCAAACCATTCTCAACTGCATTTGAAGCATTACAAAAGTTGAAGGAACTCTATGGCTCACACTCTCCACTGGAAATTGTTCAACTCATGATTAAACTCTTCACCCTTGAATTACAAAATAATGATCCTCTTGCTCTAGCATCCGAAGTAAAATCAATAATGCATGATATTAAAGCCATGAAGGTTGAAATGGATATTCCTCTGATTGCTTTTCTCAAGGCACTTTATCCTACTTACTCTAATTATCTTGAGTCATTGCAAGCAAATGGAAATCTCAAAGATATTACCTTTGACTCTCTTGTGAAAAAATTTGTTGAATGAAAGAAACCTTTTGGAAAGAAGACAGCCCCTGAATCTTTTGAAGAGGTTGTGTGCCTTGCTCATAAAGAAAAGAATCATGCTCAAGATTCTTCCAGAGGAAGAGGTGGTCGAAGAGGAAGAAGAAGATATTCCAGAGGCAGGGGGGGCAAACACTCTCAAGGAGAAAAGTCAAATTTGCACTGCATACACTGCAAAAGAAATGGATCACATGATGCCTCCAAATGCAAGATACCTTGGGATAAAATTGAGCAACAAAGAAACCAACAGAAAGGTAAAACTAATGACACAGACAAAGGTAAAGCACCTGAATCAGCTCATTATGTTGTGGCACAATGTAATATTGGAGTAAATGACGACTTATTTAATGCTTCAATTGCTTCTTGGAAAAACGATTGGTTGCTTGACTCAGGAGCAACTTGCCACATGACTCATAGAAAAGATTTTTTTGAAGAATTCACTGACAATGTTGATGGCGTTGTATACTTTGCAGACCAATCAAAACTCAAGCCATCAGAGCTTGGCACAATCAGGCTTAAATTGCTTGGTCTTCTAGACTTTCTTCTGCATCATGTTGTATATCTCCCACAACTGAGGAGAAACTTGCTATCCTTGGTCCACATCCGTCAGCAAGGTCACTCCATTCATATGTTTGATGGCAAGCTTGAGGTGAGAAAAGCATCTGACCACTCACTTGTCATGAGGGGGATGGAAGAAGAAAAGCTTCTCAAGCTACAAGGTACCTCTACTCGTGCACAACATTTCTCATACAAATCTCATTATGAAGAAGGTACACTTCCATCAAGTTTATTATGGCATGCTAGATTTGGACGTTTGAACTATGACAGCCTCCGCTTATTGAAGAAAAATGGTGTTGCTGGTTTGCCTACAATTCCTAGGAAACTTAAGCAATGTGATGCTTGTATTCTAGGAAAACATAGTAAACAGCCCTTTCATGATTCACATTCCAGAGCACATAGAAAACTTGAACTCATTCATTCAGATTTATGTGGTCCAATGCCTGTCTCTTCTGCAAATGGAAATAAATATATGATGACATTTATTGATGACTACACCAGAATGTGTTGGGTTTATTTATTGAAGAACAAATCTGATGCTTTTCAAACATTCAAGAACTTTCATACATGGATTGAAATGATGCACAAACTCATATTGGCTCTATTTGCACTGATAATGGAAAAGAATACACTTCAAATGAATTTGAAAACTATCTTCGCCAACATGGGATCAAACACCAAACAGCTGTGCCTTATAATCCCCAACAGAATGGAGTAGCTGAAAGAACGAATAGGACAATCTTAAATATGGCATGCGCCATGCTTTTCTTCAAAAATGTAAAAGTAATGTTTTGCGTTGATGATGTTCTATGTGCTGTATATATAAAGAATAGATGTCCATCTAATGCTATTAGAAACAAGACTCCTTATGAAATGTGGTATGGTCACATTCCTTCGGTAAAGCATCTCAGGGTCTTTGGTTCCACTTGTTACGCCTTGATACCAAAGGTACATAGAAACAAACTTGGTGCAAGAAGTCGTAAATGTATCTTCTTGGGGTATTCAAACACCTCCAAAGCATACAGTCTCTATGATGAAACTAATAAAAAGTTTGTGGTATCTAGAGATGTAATCTTTCTTGAATCATCCAAAACTGACAATGTTGTTGAAAAACAACTTGATCGCTTGGATAGATTCACATCTGCAAAATCATTTCAAGAATTTGATAATCAGATTCCACATCTTGAAGGGGGGATTCCTATACTAGATCAACCTGTGGAATCTTCTTCAGAAGCACTCTCTCCCCTGCATGAATCTCCAACAACAAATGATGCTTTGAGTGATGTGATTAACAGAATTGGGAGACTCAATCTTGATTCAGTCCCAACTCAGTCAACGGAGCAGCCTGGACGATCTGAGAAAGGTCCCCCAAAGTGGCTGACAAAGACACTTGAAAGTGTTCATCCTGATAAGATTGGAAAGACTGGAACTAGATATTCAAATCAGAAAAATGGAGATAATGTAGATGACTCTGATTCACCTGTTGATATGGAAGTTTCTTATGATTGTGAATTGAATTTGTCTACAGATTTTGAACCAACTTCCTTCAAAGAAGTTGTTTCTCATGATGAATGGAAAGAAGCAATGCAAAAAGAGTATGATGCCCTAATAAAGAATGGCACTTGGAAGATGGTTGATCCTCCATTAGGAACCAAACCAATTGGCTGCAAGTGGGTCTACAAGAACAAGTATAAAGCTGATGGCTCACTTGACAAGCACAAAGCCAAACTTGTGGCAAAAGGTTTTGCATAGAAGGAAGGGGTCGATTATGAGGAGACTTTTGCCCCCATAGCAAAATGGGCCATCATCTGGACACTCTTTGCCCTAGCAGCTCAGAACGGTTGGAAAGTCCATAAATGGATGTAAAAACTGCTTTCTTGGATGGAGATCTAAAAGAGAACGTTTTTATGTCCCAGCCTGAAGGATTTGCTGTGAAAGGACATGAACATAAAGTATGCAAACTTGTGAAATCCTTGTATGGCCACAAATAAGCACCACGAGCCTGGTATGAAAAATTAATTGAGCATCTTCTGAAACTCAATTTCAAACATTATGATCTTGATGATGCAACTCTATTTGTAAAGAAGGTTGGAAAAACAGGTGTATATCTTGTGGTATACGTAGATGATCTTTTGATGACAGGGAACAATGAAAGCTACATTGCATCCATAAAGAAGGAATTGAAGAAAGGTTCTGAAATGACTGATTTGGGCTATGTTCATTACTATCTTGGTATTGAAGTAACTCAACATCCGAAGTCCATATTCCTTTCTCAAAAGAAGTACATCGGAGATCTGTTGAACAGATTTGGCATGACTGAATGCAATCCTCTGACTACTCCAATGGAACAAAACTTAAAGCTCACATCCATTGAAGGAAAAGAATTTGAGGATGCAACAAAGTATAGACATCTTGTAGGAAGTCTCAACTACCTGACTACTACCAGACCAGACATTTCATTTGTTGATGGAATCCTCTCCAGGTTTATGCAAAAACCTTGTGAGGGACATTAGTCTGCTGCAAAAAGAGTACTAAGGTACTTGAAGGGAACTCAAGACTTTGGAATTAAATATACACAGGTGGGCGAGTTCAGCTTGATTGGATAATCTGATTCAGACTTCGATGGAGATAAAGAAACAGGGGTATCTACTTCAAGCTATGCCATGAGTCTTGGATCAGGTGCTGTCTCCTGGAGATCACGCAAACAGTGAGTCCCAGCGGATTCCACAACAGAGGCAAAATATGTGGCAGCAGCTGAAGCAACAAAAGATATTGTGTGGCTCAGGAAAATTCCTGAAGAATTGCAAGTAAAACAAGTACAATCAACTCCACTCATGATTGACAATACATCTGCAATAATGTTGGCCAAGAACCCAAAGTTCCATGATCGAACAAAGCACATCAATACTAAATATCATCTTATTCGACATCATGTTGAGGCCAAAACAATCCATCTCCGCCATTGTTCCACTAATGAGCAAATTGCAGACATCTTCACCAAAGCACTTGGAAGAGAAAAGATTGAAAGATTCAGAACGATGCTTGGAGTCACGAACACTCTTTCAGATTAAGGGGGGAATGTTGACACCTAATCTTAAGGATTGGGTGAATAGCTGTAATTAATATTAAAATAAATAACAGAGAAAATAGAGAGTCAGGAGATGAACTGAACAGTCACTCCCTATTGTATATAACAATGAACTACCTGAATGAATAATATAGAGAGTTTTTGTTTTGAGGAGTTATATCCTAGTCTGACAGTATTTGACTTCTACCTCATCCCTAAGGAGCGAATTTTGAGGGGGGCCGACACTGCTTGCAGCTACAGCAAGGGAGTCGGCCATTCTGTTTCCTTCCCTGGGAAGAAATTGGATATTAAAGGCTAGGAAGAAATTATCAATTAGATTCCACGCTTCATTCCGATAAGTCCTCAGTCTGGGGTGTTTGGCTTGGCATTGCTTTTTGATGTACCTTACGACCAGTTCAGAGTCTCCATAGATCGTTAGGCATTCAATATGCATACTTTTTGCCGTTTGTAACCCAAGGAGCAATGCTTCGTACTTTGCCACGTTGTTGGTCGCCTCAAATTCCAAATTGAATGAGGGGTATCAAGCTGCCCTCCAGAGATACCAACAATATTCTAGCTCCATTTCCCTCTTTTGAGTTTGCTCCGTCAAAGTACAGTTTCCATACTTCATTTTCCTTTGTGGGCGGGTGCTCTGACTGCCTTGCTAGGTGTACTGATGTTTCCTCTAAGAAGGCCTCATCTTCTTCTAGAAATAAGCAGGAGAGGTCACTTTCTTTCCCATGTACTGGGGAGTTTTCTGAGCCTTTAGTTGGGGTCACAGTTTTTACAAACCTAGATTCTTTGTACAACCTCCTTTGCTCGCCTCCAAAAGTGGGAATAGTGGCATAAGTCAGGTCTAACTTGATAGAAGCCCCAACCTTGGAACCCCAAGATCTAGATAAGAGCATGCCAAACCAAGGGGGAATGGCTGCCACTACTATGTCCATTACCACACTCTTCACAGGGATCTAAGCCAGGTTTACCACCAGATCCTTTACCATTCCCAAGCACTTGACCCTCTTAGAGTCAAAGGAGTACAGGTCCTTGTAGGGCTTAGTGATCTGCAAGCCTAGTTGTTCCATTACTGCTAATGGCATGAGGTTGTGTCAGGCTCCAGAATCCAACATGCAATTATGCAGTAGGAGGTCGTGGATTACTAGGGTCATGTAGAAGGGTGCAGTAAAAGGATCAAGCTCTTCCACATGCGGCCCAAAAACAACCATTGGCCTCTCCTCTTGGAGGTTTAAACTATCATGGGTTGGTGCTGAGGTGGATGGATGCATGAATTGAGAGACTTGAGTTTTATAAGTAGGCTTCTTTAGAAGCTCAGTTAGAGGAATAGGAACTTTCACCTTTTCCAGCTCCTTCTGAAGATTGAATGCAGGCTGGACTTTTTCTATACCTCCTGGCTCTGTTTCTCCTTCCTTACCACTGCTAGTTTTTGGCACAGTCGGTGCCTCCCTTTTTGTGTGTCCTTCAGAACTATTGCTTCCCTTATTTGCGGAGACTTTTATCTTGGAAGCGTTAGGGTTTAGCTTATCTTTCCCTTTGTCCGGTACTGGAACCTCTTCTTTGAAGATCTTAGATCATAATTACGTTGTGGTTGTGCTTGCATGAAATCTGCAAACTGTTTACAATAATAATCTATATCTTCCTCATCCAATGCTGCTTCTCTATCATGGTTGGTCTCCTAGTGAGCCATATGTTCATGTTCTTCTTCGGAGAAAGTCGAATACAAGTTCCCCTGCATCTTGCGTGTATCCGACGATTGCTCATCGGGATCATCTTCTAGATATAGAGGATGAGGGATTTGGTCGAGTTGTTCCTTTCTCTCCCTTGGAGGTATTTGCAATGGGGGTCTTCTATACTGCGGGTTATAACCCCAGTTGTTGACTTGAACATTCTGTTTGGAGAGATTCTTGTTCTCAAGTTCAAGCTTTCCAACCTTGTGTGATAAACTCCTGATGAGTTTGTCCAGTTCATCCCACTTCGGGTCTATTGATTCTCTATCTCGACCAGAGGAGGATAATTCTTCTTTCCCTCTTTTATTCTCAGTAGGTTCTTGCTTTCCTCGACTTTCCCGCTGAGATGAAATTTGCTTCCACCTCAAGCATGTCGATTTGGACTTGATCTACAGTGAGAGGCTTCCTTTCCCTCAGAGTAAAAACCAAAGTCAGATTCAAAAGCTCCCAAAAAGGCTACTCGAGTAGCAGCTGGAGGAGGCTTTATCTCAGCTGGCATGTTATTGTACTGCTTATTGAACCTTTTTATAAATTCTAAGATATCCTCTTTTGGCTTCTTCTTTATAGCATTAAACTCTATGAGGAGGTACTCACGATTTCTCTTTTCACCCCATTTCTATGTGAAAGAGTTTTCAAGCTCCTTCCAGGTAGTGATGGAGGCATTGGGTAGGGCCTTAAATCATTTTCTAGCCTCTCCATCAAGGGATTGTACAAAATCCTCATGACCACACCCAGTTGTTCCACATTCAGGTTCTCAGCAAAGGCGCAGAAGGTTTCGATGTGTCTCAGTGCAATGTTCTCATCCTCCCCATTGAACCTCGGCAAAAGCTTTAGGTAGTCTTGGGGCATAGCACTTAGAGGCTGAGGCAAATTAAGAGGGGCATATTTATTTAACAAAAAACCCGGAAGAGCCATCTTGATTAATGGAGGGGGATTGAGATTTGCCTGAGGAGCTTGGGCCAAAAACACAGTGGTAGGAGTGGCTAGACTGAAAGCAAGGTATGTAAGGATTTTAGCAGTAATTCCTGAGTAGTAATTAACAGCAGGTTGAGAGCTGGATGAGGAGGCTTCAAAGACTGATGGGACAATAGTGCAGGTAGTAGGAGTTTTCTCCTTCCAGACTCTTTTGAAAATTATTTTCTCTGGGTCAAATACAAATGGGGCTTTCTGCTGAGAGGTATCTGAGCAAGTGTGGGGCTTCTTAGAAACCAGGATGATAAATGATAATGGGGGTTGTGGAGTCGCCAAGGTGATGTGGATGCAATCAAAACGTCTTTGCTCACCTACACAAGTGTTCAATTTGTCGTATCCCAGGGGAAAAATCCTTCAATATGTTTTCCGGCAACGACGCCAGAAGATGTTATAGCTCCCAGAGACAGCCTTGGATTGCTCACAAGACTAGAGCCTAGGCACATCTAGATTGTGGTGTCTCAAATGATTCTCAGTAAAATGGAGACCTCACATATATTCTATAGGTATACATAAGATAGAATGGGTTGGTTCATTCATCTAAAGGGGTAAGACATGAATTTTTGGTATTTCTTCAGATGTACAAGTCGCAGAAATATATGCATGAAACAATGGAGGTCGAGTATTTCAAGGACTTACAGTTTAATAAGCTTTTGTAGAGCAAATGAGAAAGGATAAGGAGAAATAGCAACTCATCACATAGAGCATAAAGCTTCAAGAATTCTACACTTAACACATAGAGCTTGAGGCATTAAGAATTTCTATACGTACTTGAGTTACAGGTAGATATAATGGATGAAAGAGGGACCGAATGCTATGATTCATGTAGCGTAGATTTAAAGATATAATTCCAATAATCCATACAGGCACATCCATTAACAATGTCGATAAAAATGAATCTGTGAGGAAGTTATAGACATAAGAGGTAGTTACAGGCATAAGCATTAACATATCGATACAAATGAATCTGTAAGCGAGTTTGAAATATTTCTAGCAGCTATGATAGCATGAATTCGGAGAAGAAACATGAACATAATGAGTTTTAACAGAGGAATAACATACTGTAATACTTGAAGGGGGAATCACCACCATTTCCCTGATATTCTGAGAGATCCGTATTACAAAGCCATACAGTCTTAAAATAACATGTAGTATTTTCTTTAGAATTTATGAACCTTTGTTAAGTGTTGCTTCCCCCTATTTATCTGGAGAGGGGGAGCGTTGAACATTCATTACATCCAAAAATCTTCAAGCGAGTCTCAGCGTTTAGGTTGACTAGTTGTCTCGGCCAAGGATGGCTCTATGGCCCAAAAGCATTACAAAACATTAATCGCTTCATTAAAGGGAGGTACCTCACAGGATAACAAATTAGTCAAACACATAAGAATGTCAGCAAAATATCTTCGTGCCCATCCTGTGCTCACTTCTGCTTCAGGCTGTAATTTTCTCGCAGTATGGCCTCCTGTGCTGCTCATCCGACTCCGGTCACTTTTTCCTGTACTACTTGAACCATTCATCTTTTAAAGTTGGGAGTGGGTGCTATCGGTTTCACGCTGTAGTACTGGAGCAGAGGACCCTTGGGCAGTACCTCGTTTCCCCTCTGTATGGGAGACCATGCCAGATAATTAAATCCTCCTGAGCTACTAAGCCCCTTTTTACTCCTATCAGCGTCGACCCTGGTTCCGTGTCACAATGGGCCTTTCTGGATCAGCCCATGTTGGGTTTAAATGCACCACCCGTTTTCTTAAAAGCCACAGCTATCAACCCATCATGCCTTTAAAGTCCTACACTGCACTATTGGCGCCCTGATATGCCTGGTGATGCTCTTATGTTGTAATACGGAGGACTTCCCGGTGCTAGCCCCTATCACTAAAACGCTACAAAACATGCAAGTCTCAACCCCTTTAGGCCCCTTTCCTTTGGCCCCTTTCTATAATATTCTTCATATGACCGGGGTCTTGAACCAGGTGCTTAGCCCGAAGGCACTAGAGCCTTTAAAAGCCTATCCGGGGGCCTTTTTTCCTTTACTACATGAAATCCTGCACTTCGGCGATTTCTAATGTTTGCCATTGATATTTCTTCTTGAACCTTGTAATCGAAGATCTGCGGGGTTGGGCCAAGCAAAGGTATTGCAATCGCCATACAGGAGAGAGAGATACCTTTACCTCCTTTCATAGCGCTGACCGACAGTCCATACGCGAAATCCTCATGAGATATAACGCATAAAATACTGTGTCCGGGAGGATCTTCGCATATCGCAATTGCAATCACAAATCAGAGGGGACTTTGGTGGAGGAGGGGCCTTGCCTTGCGCAATCGTCGATCACCAATTTGTGATGGGTGACATCATCACTGCCACATGTCACCCTGTGAGTGGTGACATGTGTCACCCAGAATGCCCCCTTAGGACCTCTGAAAATGCCAAATATGCATGCCACGTGTCCTTCGTATTGCCACATCACTTATGTACTGCCACGTCATCTCCGTACTGACACATCATGATGATGTCAGCTGCCATGTCATTTATAAGGACCAATGGTATTCCGCCACGTGGCCAACCAGGAGAAGAGAGAAAAAGGCTCAACAATCCCTGTTTTTGCGTTGATTTTCTTTGTTAAATGTTTTCGGCCTTCCCTGACGATTTAACACTATTATCGCAACATAGTGATATCACAAGATTTTTTGACTTGTATCCACGTTATCATGCCAATTCGCCAATTGCGATGCGCTGAACCCGGAAACCCCTGATATGCCCAATACGTCGATAGACCGGACCCGCCAATATGCGATTTGCGATATCGGCGATCGATCGATCGCAACTTCGGGTGTCTTCCTCTTTGTAGCTACTTCGGTAAGCCCCGATCTGCGACTTGCGATGAGCTCGACCCTTGGCCTTTTTTCCTTTGTTTAGTGGCCTTGAAAGGGTATCTTCAATCTACTCTAACTTCTGATCCAGGAGTCCGTTTTTTTATTTCCACCCACCGTTGGAAAGCTCATTCAGAGCACTATGCAATGGAGTGGGCCCGATTTGGCTTTGAGTGCTTCTATGGCCTGGAAGATGGTTCCAAACTTCGCTGCTCTTTAGCAAGCTTTGATCAACTAAAAACTCATAATGCAGTGAGTGACAACACCATCTTCGAAGGACTTCAAGTGCCTCCCTAGTTGGGAATTCGGACAGTCCATTGTTGGGCTTTCACAAAGCTTCATTAATAGCAATATTCCCAACTCTGCGTATTTCTTGGGCATAGAGGCAATTCGAGCTATTCATTGTGGTCCAACATACGAGTTGGAGTCTAGGTTATTTGCAGAAGCATTTTCCTAGTTGGAGTCGGGAGTTTTGTGGTGATTTTTCAAGGATAGAGAGCAACAAATTTGTGGGAAGAAATTCTCTTCATTTGGAAGTGCATATGGGTTTCTGGTTTAGCCTGCACAAGGGAAGAAGAAAGAAGAATTGTGGAGAGATAAGGACCGGAGATTGGAGGTAAACCTCAAGGGAGAATTTAGCTAGTGGTAGATTTGGGCATAATTCTGTAATATCAAACTATGGGGCTTTTTTTGGGCAGATTGGGCGATTTGCACTTGTTGGGGGCCACTGTGGGCCTATGGATTTAGTCCAAACCCTTTCTAGGATTTAGTCGGTTTATTGAGAGGAGTCTCTGCCTAATTTTACAGAATTTTCCAACAATATTCGAGTCTGAAATCCTCATTCTTATAGCAGGGCGTGTTACTGATTAGCTGGTAAATTTGCATCACTTTGTGGGTTCAGTTTTGGCTTGGAGTTGGGCCAAACCTTTTCTTGGTATTTTTGGGTATGAGTAGTGGAGCCTGTGGCTGTAAATTTAGGGTGATCCAGGCATTCTTCAAAGCCGAATCTTCAATCCCATTCTAGCAGCAGTGATTTCCTGGGTAGTGCGCAGTACAAGTTTGGGTCAATATTTCGTCCAATTCAGAGTTGTCTCAGCTAGGTTTTGCATAGCTTGCAGTCATAGTTCTAAAAACAGGAACCCATGATTGGACCAATCCACCTATTAAACCGGGTTTCAAACCGGTACTAGTTGTGAAAATTCCTAGATCTAACAATCTCTGGAATCCGACTACAACCAACTAAATCTACTTCACCTAGATCGTAAATTACATTACAAACTTATTTTAGATTTCGTCATGAAACACTGAAGTAAATTACTGAAGCAGCCTACACTAAATTAAATATGATTCTGAAACATAGAAATTGAGCAAGGAAAATAGACACACATAGGACACCATTATTTTTGGACAACCGTCCCCAGAAAACCCAATGGGGGAAAACCGGTGCAGCAGCTCTAAGGATTTTATTATTATGCAAGAGAAAATCTGAGTACAATTCCAGGATGCTCAACTAGCAATCCAATACAAAGAGAATACTGAAAAAAAAGACTGGTGAAATGATCTCACCCTGTCACTGGGAGAATCAGTGACTGATTCTACTGAACTGAAGGCTCTACATCACCCTCCGCGTGGCCACTACGCATAACTACGTCATTCTCAACGGTTTCTGCGTCACCCCTACTGGGTATTACGCTACCCCTGTTCTGAATCCTCTATCGGCTGAGAAAATCGAACTTCTGCCTACCGGACTCACACCCCGGCTTTCAACAACTGAAACTCGACTTCCCTTACCAGGAAACTCAACTTCCCTTCAAGAACTGTGTTGCCTCTGCATGGGCCAATGTCAGCCTTCATCTAGACATCATTCTGTCCTCCCTCTGCCTCATACTCTCCGGAAATTCCTTCTTCCGAATTCTCATTGCCCCTCTATTGCAAGAAATCTCCTCAATCGATTTTTCCTCCTGAGAACTTCTCACTTCATAAAATCAATTTCCTTGATCTCTTGGTGTGTCTTCCAAATGACCCTCAAGCCCCTTATATCTTTCTGTTGGACAACCAACGGCCTAGATTAAATCTTAATCTAAGGTTCAGATTGTTTTGGCATGATCCCTATCTTTTTCTAGAAGTTTCACCAATGATTAGATTAATACCCATTAATATTTTAATTTTCCTAAGTTTAGACTTAGGAACCCCATTAAAATATTAATTATTTTAATAAAACCACTTTTGGGTGGAATTTCCCATAACATTTTCTAGGTTCTTTGGAATACATGTGCCCAAGCCTCCCTGCAATATTTGAGGCTTAGAGCACATTCGATGCTACCCCAAATCAATGAACCAATCTCTAAAAAAAAATACATGAAATACTTAGTTTTTAAAGAAAAAACTATTTCTGGGATTTAAAACCATGATTCCAAATCAATAGAGATAAAATATGCAAAGTTTGCTCATCTATATACCAGATAAGGGTGAATATATCAAATTGGCACCAAGTGCAATACATATCAGCAATATAATACATAATCAACGAGGCTCTAAATGGCCTCTAGACTCCAAAAATTGTTGATTTGGGGTAGCATCGAATGTGCTCTAGGCCTCAAATTTTGCAGGGAGGCAAGCATGCTTGGGCACATGTATTCCAAAGAACTCAGAAAGCGTTTTGGGAAATTCCACTCAGAGACAATTTTATTAAAATAATTAATATTTTTTAATGGGGCCCTAAGTCTAAACATAGAAAATTAAAAATATTAATGGGTATTAATCTAATTGTGGGTGTAACTTCTAGAAGAAGATGAGGATCAAGCTAAAATGATCTACGCCATTGATTAGCTTTTAATATGGGTCGTTGAATGTCAACAAGAAGACTATTTAAGGGAGCCTGAGGGTCATTTGGAAAATACACCGAGAGATCAAGAGATCGAATTTCTGAAGTGAGAAGTTCTTAGGAGGAAATTTTGATCGAGGGGATTTCTTGCAAAGAGGGGCGGTGAGTATCCGAAAGAAGGAAGTTTTCTTGGGCCCGAGAGTACAAGGCAGAGAGAGGGCAGAACGACATCCAGAGAGAGGCAGGCGCTGGTCCATGCAATGGTAACACAAGACTTAGAGGGAAATCGAATTCCTACTGAGGAAATAGAGTTTCAGTAGCCAGGAACTGAGGAGTGAGACCAAGAGGCAGAGATTCGAACTTTCCAGCCAGCAAAGGGTCCAGAGACGCAGCGTGATACCCAGCAGCAGTGACGCAGGAACTGCGTGGGAGTGATGCAATTCTGCGCAGAGGCTAGGGAGAGGGTACGCAGAGGCTCCAGTTCAGCGTGATCAGAGTCAGATTCTCCCAGTGACAGGGTGAGATCATTTCACCATTCATTTTGTCTAATTTCTCTCTGTATCGGATAGCTAGTTGAGCATCCAAGAATTGTACTCAGATTTTCTCCTGCATAATAATAAAACCCTTAGATCTGTTGCACTAGTTTTCCCGAATTATGTTCTTTCAAGGACATTTGTCCAAAAATAACGGCGTCATTTGTGTTGTATTTTCCTTCTTGCTCAATCTCTTGTTTCCACATATAATTTAATTAACTGAAGGTTGCAGTGTACGTATAAAGATATTTGTCGTAGGAAACTGCAAATAACTTGTTCCTGTAAATCTAACAAGTAGGAGAAATATCATCAGTTGCTGCAATAGGGATTCCGGTTGAGGAATTTTCACAAAAACAATGTTATAACTATAAGGTATGGGATCACTGGCCTACTACAAGTCTACATATCAATGATCAGCACGATCACTCCTCATCATGATCAAACTTATCGCCACTACTAAACAAGGGATCATCAACATGAGCTACATAAATAATTTGGTTGAGTGTTTGAGGACTCCTAAAACTCCTCTGCAACCTTAGCAGGAGTGGTAATAGTAGCAACAAAAATAGACATCAAAACTACAAATCACTGATCAACATGATCACTCATGAAACTCATCATTGATTCAACGCTACTAAAAATGGGATCATCAACAAGAGATACATAAACATCATCTCAATCAAAGTCATCTTGCTCAAACTGTCACGAAATAGGCCCATAAACAAGGTTTTTTGTCCAGTTTGACCCAGTCGCCCAATGAACCAACCGATTTCACTAGTGTCTGTTTCAAGTAGACCAGTTTTTGAAACTATGCTTCCAGTAGAAAGCCCGAGTTCCATTTTCCTTACTCATTGTACTCATCATTCTTGAGATGAATAAAATGGCTCAACTATTCTGCGTTATTTTCTTGGTGTTTTGATATGCATGTCCAGTGTCTGTTTATGGTTGTTGTTCCTTCTACATGTTTTTGTTATTTGCTACAAATTTTCAATTTGGTATATTACAGTGGTATCAGAGCATGATCTTGGCTAGGTTGTGGGCCTTAAGCCAAGTGATGACAAGACCAGAACAAAATGCTAAGAAATCATGGGATCCAAAGAAAGGTTAAAATCAAACAACATGGCAGTAACCTTGAATGAGGTGATTAGGATGCAACAAATGATGATTTATGTGGGGAAGCAATTGATTCATTCCACAATTGGGAATCAGGACCATTCTCAATTATACAACAAATCCACTATGCCCAAAATTATGGATAATGCATCAAGATAGCAAGACATGATTGCAACTCATATAGGATATGACATTCAAGTGTTCCTCTCCTTTTGGGAGTTCTGTGAACTAAGAGACATGCACAAATCAGTGGGAATTCAGTGGAATTATGCAAGGATGATGAGGAGCATCAAGGCAGAAAATGAAAAAGTAGTTGAAGGGGCCATGCTTGGCAAGGAGACAGTTGAGCATACACTTGTTGATGAGATGCCGACAGTTGATGAGGTACCCAGTGTTGTGACCGAGTTTTTAGGTGATAGCAGTACACCACAGGTTGATGAGGTCTCAGGAGACATCTCCACTGTTGATGAGGAGTCGATAGGTACAGAGGCATTCAGATCTATGATAGAGTTTCCAGATGATAGTCTCCTACAATTGACCGGTGAGGATGTTTTATATGATGGGTTGTCGATGGAGGAGCAGTTGGAGGCTCAACTTGAGGTCATGATGGAGGAGGATGTGCAACTGTCCTTGGGGCTAGACATTGACGGGGGACAGCGTGGAGAGAACACGTTGGGATTCCAGCACAATTTGCTTCAAAGGCACGCTGACAAGGTCCACAACATTATTATCATACCCTTATGCATTGGATGGAGAGAGGCGGAGTTGTCTAGACAAATCATAGGGGATTACCAAGTCAGCAAGGGCCAACGGTTTGAGTTGAATATGGCACAACATCAGCATGGAGGGCTTGTTCTTTACACAAGAGATTGTACATTTGATCCCTCCTTTGGGATTAGATGGCAAGAGGTATTGAGCTGGTACCCAATAGGGCAAGTTAGGTGGTTGGGCACATCCATGGTAATATTTCAACGAAAGTCGTGGATTACTAGGGGGGCACGAGGGCCAAATTGTTGTTGGGATCTAGGTGGGATTCCCCGTCACAACATGGGCTTGGTTAGTGATGGTATTAGCAGTGTGATGGATCTGGTGACCGAGCACTCACACACTTTTAGCTCTCCATCAACACTAGTGTCTGGTTGGATTGACAAGGGGGCAGGCAAACTCCGTGGGTTGTCTGGGGATGTTAGGCGTATAGGGGACTGTAGGATGTTCAACATACTCTGGCAAGGGTTGATCGAAGGAGGTAGCATCAGCAGGCTATCAGACAGGGTATTGTATGGAGACAATGCTCTCTTATTAGCAGATTGGACGCAGGAGCTACTAAGGCTAGGAAAAGTAGTATCATTCCCGTTAGCATGTGAGAAGCTAGGCCACTCAAGTATACTAGGGCAGATGAGGAGGTGTAACCCACATCATGGTGGATTCACTAGTACAGTAGTGGATGCATTGATGCATGTGGGATGGTCGCGGATGCAAGGTGGTGCAGCAGTTCGCGTAGGTATTCAGAGGTGCATAGAGTCATGCCACAGAGTTCAATGTTCTGCAGAGGAACACAAAGGTGCGTGGAGGAGTGTCGTGCTATGCGGGCTTGCATTGTGCAGTAGGAAGAGTGTTATGAAACCAGCTCAAGAAAAGATAGAAAAGATAGATCAACGGCTTAGAATTCAGCCTCTTCGAGGGGGCAACCTCCTTTACATTACATAATTCAACAATTCTTGGATGATTCAAATGAAAAGACCTCCTCTCTATATATAGGACTCTAAGGGGTCATAACATAGTCAGAGCCTACATAACAATAATAATGTAAGGGCACAATAATAACAATAGCGGGCTTCTATGGGGCACAATAGTAACAATATGGGCACTACATGGGTACATCAATATAATAAGTGGGTTGTACTAAAAATAAGGGGTTACACTGGTAGTAGTATAGGGGCCAAACATGCCCCTCTCCTTCAAAAAGTGTTGTCCTCAATGCTTGAGTAGTTCTTGATTCTTCTGTATAAAATTTATTGTCCTCCCATGTGGAATATTCAGTGGGTAAATTCTTCCACTTGATGAGATACTCTGAAATTGATCGATTTTGTACTGTCAGGTTCTTGTTTCTGTGACTGCTCCAGGTTCCAATATGATTTTTCCTTCCTCTTCAATTTCTGGCAATATTGTTTGAATTGGGATCTTTTGCAACTTTGGAATAAGTGGCCATACTTCTTCATCCTTCTTCGATTCATCCCTTGCTTCATTTATCCAATCTGGTTGGATAATAGAAATAGCACAAAACAATGCTTCCACACTCATCCTTGAAGAGTCTTCCCATTCGGTAAGGTCGCCATTTTTTAGTGCATGTAGTATTGCCAACATTTCCTTCTCATAAATAGCTTGCTTGAGATGTAGCAGTAAAAATACCCAATCACCTACATCAAAACATTTTTCATTATGATGTTGATCTACCTGTTGTTTCGTTTGATTTTGCACCGAAGTGGCATTATGGAGTACTTGTTGTTGATGCTCGATGTGATCTTTCACTGCTTGAACCTTTTTCTTCTTGATATGTCCTTTTATCTCTAGAGTTTGAGGAGTGGTAATTTCTTCCAATCCTTTACACGATATAGTCAGATTCATTTCTTGATGCTTGATGTGATTTTTCATTTCTTGAACATTTTTCTTCTTGATATGTCCTTCTATCTTGATAGTTTGAGGAGTGGTAATTTCAACCAATGAATTACAAGATATGGTTTGATTAATTTCTTATTTCTTGATGTGATCTTTCACTTCTTGCACCTTTTTCTTCTTGATATGTCCTTCTATCTTGAGAGTTTGAGGAGTGGTAATTCTTGCCAATGCTTTATAAGATATGGTCTTATTCATTTCTTCTTTCTCTGGGGTGTGGTCCTGGCATATATCCTCTTCTTTTGATGTTTCTTGATCATTTTCTTCCTCCTCTTCATATTCTATGTAAATAATTTCTTCTCAGCACACCTATGACCTTTAGTGCATTTTCTATCACAATTGTAACAAAGCCTTTTTTCTCTTTTTTCTTCCAATTGTTGTGGTGTAACCCTTGTAGGTTGTGGAAGGCTATGAGAAACAACACTTCCATATTTATAGTTGTGAGGGGTCTGCTTCATGGTTTCCATAATTTTGCTTTCCACTATGTCACAAAGCCATTTTACTCTTTCCAATTGTTGTGGAGTTGCTCTAATGAAGGTGTTGCTCTTTGTATCCTCATAATGTGCTATCATTTCCTCCGTGAAAATTGACCACGTAACAAGTTGTTTACGAGAAAAAAGCCCTTCATACCATAAAAGTTATTCTGGTTCTAAATATGAAGATGCAATACATACCTTTTGTAATAGTGGTACACCATTTATATCAAAATATTACTCCATCTGAAGTATCCAATTTACCGGATCCTTGCCATCAAACTTCCTCATCTTGCTTTTTCTTGATTTTAGGAGCTCGATCTTGAAACGACTGTAACTCTGTACTTTCAGATCTTTAAGTTCTAAAATTACGACCTGCAGTATCCCTTTGTGTCCTCTTTCCAATGCCGCCAGTGGGATTCAAATTGGATTCTACAAGGAAGAGTTATGCGAAATCTCCCACAGTGACCTGATTATAGACTAGTTCAGTAGAGAAAACTTGTATGACGTGCCAGGAGTCACTGTTTTGACCTTTAGCTCTGAAAAATATATAGAAGAAACTAAAGTCTATCCTCTTTCTACACCTTCTTATGAAATTTCAATCCAATGTTCAGAGAAAAAGTTATGACGATTTTCCCCAGGTCACTTGTTTGGAATGTAATTCAGGAGTTTGCCAAAAGACCAAATTGCTCAGATCATATCTCCAAAACTATAGCGCAAAAAGCTCTAAAATTTGAACCCGAGATTCGGCACGATGTCATCTCAAATGGGTTTTGTTTTCCACTTCTGAAACGTTGGAGAAAAAAAGTTATAGCAAAAATTCCACGATGACCTATTTGGAGCAGCAAAACCCTAGAATCCAAAGCTCTAATACCAAATGTTATGAAACCAGCTCAAGAAAAGATAGAAAAGATAGATCAACGCCTTAGAATTCGGCCTCTTCGAGGGGAAAACCTCCTTTACATTACATAAATGAACAATTCTTGGATGATACAAATGAAAAGACCTCCTTTCTATATATAGGAGTCTAAGGGGTCATAACATAACCGAAATAACAATAATAATGCTGAGGGCACAATAATAACAATAGTGGGCTTCTATGGGGCTCAATAGTAACAATATGGGCACTACATGGGTACATCAATATAATAAGTGGGTTGTACTAATAACAATAGGGGGTTACACTAGTAGTATAGGGGCCTAACAATTACCGATCTTGATGTTGATTTACTTACTCTTGCCCTTCCTCTCGACATGTGTTTAGATGTTTCACAAATTTCTTCAAATGATAATTGGTATACATCACCTCTACTCATGATATTAAGGAGATCAATCCATTCATCCCTAATTGTTCTAAGTGAGAGAGTTTTTAGTGTGTTAGATCCTAAATGATAGAGTTATTCCCTCTTAACATTATACATGAACCTCTCCATTAAATCCTCAAGGCTCTCATCTTCTCTTTGATTCATTCTAAATATTTCTTCTTTAATATCGTGATCTTTATATTTTTCTAGAAATATATTTTGCAGATCATTCCATGATCTTATTTAATTAGTCCCTAAACTCATGAACCATTTAAGAGCTCTATCCTTCAATGTTGCTAGAAACAATTCTAGTTTTTGAGTTTCTAATAGGTAACCATAAGATCTACAAACAATTTCAAATTCAAAGAGAAAGGTTTTCAGATCCTCTGACCTTAGACCATGAAATTTTGGAAGAAAAGATGGAGGGATGTTCTTCATGTGCACGTTGATATCAGTATCTTGAATGGGAAATCCGAGAGGATATTCCTCATTGTGATCATCTCCATCAATTTATTCTACAATCTTTGCCATTTTATTCTTCTACCTGCAAAAGTGATTCGTGATATGGATCTTACTACACCATGTGATCAAATGGGGGGGTGGGTTGGTGTTGGAGAATTTCTTTGTTTTTTTTATGATTGAATGAAAACTATAAAGCAATGCAATTTTCTACTTTTGAAATTAAATATGCCTAATGCAAATATTTTTTTGTTTCTGCAAAAACTAAAAAGAAATGAATCAACTAGGGAAGAAAACAATGCATACTTTGACACCTCCCTGGAAACGATGCCAAAAAGTGATGAGCCTCGAAATTGCAACAAGAATGCTGCAACTCCAAAGGCTACCGACTTTAATTATCAACCTAGGGTTCGTACAAACTTAAGAGGTATCGAGAATATATGTGTAGCATACAATGTGTCCTTCCTTTGCTATCATGGTGTAATGGAGTGCATGTACTAAAGTCAAATCCTAAACTAATTGCAGAAATGAAATGTTTGAAATGGAACCTTAACCTATTGCAAGAAAGAAACTACAAGGAAAGAGACAGAAATCAAATGATAAAACACACCATTTTCTAACTAACTGATAAGAGGCTTTGATTCAAAATAATGCTAAGTTAACATGTATGCAATTCTACTATCCTAAGCATGCAGATCTGAACTATGAAACCTTCTACTGTTGTGCATGTAAATGAATAAAATAAATACGTTTTTCTTTTTGTCTTTTTTCATGTGAGAGTGTGAAAGCTAATCTCTTTTGGTGATGTGGCAGGTGGCTTGGACATGATGGTGGATGGTTGGAAGGCTTGGGAGACCCTTAGGTGATCTTGTGTAGCTTCCTAGAGATTTTCCCTCAATTCGGCCAAAAAAACAGGCCACAATAGGTAAACCTACAGGATGTACTAAAAACCTACAACATCCCCTAAAAACCTACAAGATATGGCCAAGAGAAAAAGGATGGATGTTGAAGGTGATGTAAAGCTTAGGTAGCATGTCTGGTGTATGGAATGAGGCAAGGGAGTGCCTAGGACAACTTCAGAACTCAAAACCAAGGTTGGAGATGGATCAATTTGCTCAAAAAGCTTGAAGAAGTTTCCTTGTGAAATCATAAAATTGGTGAGGGTTTAGTGGCCAAGAAAATAAAATCCAAATTCGATGGGACAAATTTTTTATTAACTAGGATGTATTAGGTCCCTATTCCAAGTGGAATCACTCAAAAATACCTCTATCAATCCATGCAAAAAAAATAAAAAACATTACTAGTCGAAAATCTAGAAATTTGAGAACCAGTGAGCTAGTAAATCTAAAAAATGCCTAACCAAATCATCTTCAAATACAATGGGATGCTTTTTGTTATTAAGTAGAAATGTTTTGTGATCTAACGCAATTTGAATGAACTTGATTGAAGCTTGTTAGAATGATTTAAAAAATAGAAGAAATTTATTGTTCTTTTCTAAAAGGGAGGTCTAAAAATATCGATTTGGGACTAAGAAGACTAATCCAAGCAGCTCAATGATTACTATGAACTTCCAAAGATTTTCCAAGGATGAAATAATTCTTGTCATCCCACGAAAGAACTTTCATTAACCATTTAACTTAATCCTACTATTGGCTTGTTGGGGCCTGACCCAAGTTCAGAGTTAATTAGCCAAACAAATCCCTACACTACTGGCCCTTTCGGCAATAGCCCACAGAGTACGGAATGAAGTCTCACTTGAGGTAGTATGGGGGGATTCTAGAACCAAGTTTCCACACCCTTGAGATTTCTGAGGTGTCGGTTTAGTCCAACTATGCCTACCTTCAAGAAGGTCACGTCGTGCACTGTTCTAACCTACAATACCTTTGTGATCCGCTATAATTGTCCTTTGTGCAGCCCTAACTAGGGGATGAGGTGATTTCATGCTGCAATGGAAGCTATCTATGCTATTACCTTAAGTTACCCCACAGATCTTACTTGTCTTCTTACAATTGTTAGTTAACTTTGCGTAAATAGATACTTTATTTCACATTCACTTAATCAAAATAGTCATATATGTTTGTGCATCATATAAATAGTAGAAAGAAAATTTATACCTAACACATTTAATGCACAAAACATGAAATAATTACATAGAAATGATATGAAAGCTTCTCTTTATTACTTCTCCAATGGTTACAGACTGGACTCGCCCTATGCACTAAATTGTAGGGGTCCACACACACATCTGCAGACTCCTAGGCCTCTCTGACCCAGAGCCTTCTCCTATTCTACGACCCAAAGACTCGACTTTACACTTTAGATAAGACTCAATTCTTCATCCTTCATTTTATTCTTCTCTTTACAACTTAGAGCTTTGCGCTATTTATACAATCCCATGGTCTGCGAACCATGGGTAGATCTTTGAAGCGATCATTATATTACAAAAATGAGGGTGGACAACCCTATGACTCATTTACAACTTCATGCTCCATGCCCATAAAATGTGGAGTCTTTACATCATATCTACACTTTTTAGCCAAAATCTAGGCTTTAAGCCTGAAAAATTTCCTTGGGGGATCTCGCATCTAACAGGCTCCCAAAACAAACATCATGCCTTGCCCTTGAGTCCCTATATCATTGCAAATATCTTCACATGAAGACCTCCCAAGTCTGCCAGGATTGCTACAAGATTCGTACCACACTAAGCAGCTGCCTGCTGCACTTTCTGGATGGGTTGTTCATAGATTGTTGTCGTTGAACTGTTGCCCTGCACCTATTCCCATGTTCCCTACATCTGTGTGAGCTTGGCTTCAATCGAGGCTGTAATGATGAACACCTCATTGATCCATGGTTGTATGTGTGCCTTCAAGACATCTTCCTGATGCCACGAAGTGTCTACCTGCTCGTTTAGTGCTTTTGCCTACTACATTCACACAAGCCTCTATGTAAGGGCCATCATCTACGCAGTCCTTTTTATTTCATCGTACTGTTGTTGTAGCTCGCGCACCTCTGTTTCTAAGTGTTGTATGCTCAGGTCCCCCTGTGGAGTGGTGAGGACCTCGAACAACTCTTCAAACAGTTTGGTGCAGTCCTTCACTGCATTGCTGATCTTCATTATTCCTACTGTAATGGCACTAGTGGCGCTACTCCTTCACCTACGATGGAGTTGAAGGTTGCGCCGTCAATTGTAGCTCAGTTATCTGAAATTTCAGCTCCGTCTAACCTTAGCCATTTCTTCTTTCACCTCACACACCCTTGTTGCTAGTCTCCAGCATGCACCTCCACTGGTTCCTCTACTAGGATGGCCGACTCAGGGACCATCTAGCAGGCTTCCTCAACCACCTGCACTAGCTATCTGTTCTATGTCATGACCTCATTGCACTACGGGTTCAATTGTTTAATATTAATCCATTTCTCGCTCATCACTTGGAGCACGCAACCTCCCTTACCCACAGTTCGGTAGTCACTCCTTTAGGTTTTAACCCCGTACTGAAATTATCTACATACAAATTCTAAAACACATAAAATAAACAATGCGAGAGCATAACACATATACACAGATATTTTCCCCTCGATCCAAAAACTGGGACTACAGCTTGATTTTTCATTATGTTCCTTTCAATGCTATAATACATATTTATACAAGCCGAAGCATCCAATACCATGGACCGAAAACCATCGCGTCCAATACCATGGACGGAAAACCATCACGTCTAATACCATAGATCGAAAACCATTGCGTCCAAAACCATGTGCGAAAATCATGCACAAAACCATAGGTGGGTTTGCCCAACCTAACATAGGTTCCAAAACCAAAAAAACATTGGGCACTATTATGAAATCAGCACAACGAAGGGGGGGCTCCACCCCCCCTCTAACCCCCTGGTTAACTACGTGGGCTAGTCATGGAAAGAATATAACACAACCCAACATTCTCCCACTTGTTGTTTTCTTTCCACATGGGGGCACAAGAGAACTTAGTCATTTATCCAACCCTGCAATGCCCATTGTTTCTCTACACCAAGAGAACTTCTCAGAGCTCACATATTTTGTCAATGCATCTATAGTATCCTTCAAAGTGTCCACCTTTACTAGAAACACCCTTTTGTCTTCTATTATATCCCTCACAAAGTGATACTACACATCAATTTGCTTTGTCTTTGAATGATATGCAGGGTTCTTTGCAAAGAAAATTTCACTTTGGCTATCATAGTCTATCCTTATAGCTCCTTGTACTAACCCCATACTTGAGCACAGTCCATACAACCAAACTGCTTCATTGCCTACATGAGTGGCTGCCATGTATTCTGCCTCTGTAGTTGACAGTTCCACTACAGATTGTTTCTTACTCATCCAACTGACTACACCTCCAAATAGGTTAAACACATACCCACTTGTTGATCTTTTCTGATCTAGATCTTCGGCCTACACTACATCAACAATGCCATGAATATCCAACACTCTGTCGATCCTAGTCTTCCATGGTAGCACAAACCATAATCACTAGAGCCACACAAATACCTGAAAACCTGCTTCACCATTGTCCAATGCTCCTGCCCTGGTTTTGACATAACCCCGCTCAATACTCCCACTACATGTGCAATGTCTAGTCTAGTACAAACCATCACATACATCAAGCTACTATCTACGCTTGCATATGGAACACGAGACATCCCCTCTTCCTCTTCTTGTGTCTTGGGACACTATTCAGCAGATAACTTTACACCTACAGGAATAGGAACCTTCACTGCTTTACTATCTTGCATATTAAACCTCTGCAATATTGTCTCAAAATACTTCCTTTGGTTTATCCAGAGCTTCCCCTTTGTCCAATCTCTTTTAATTTCCATTCCCAAAATATAGATTGCAACACCAAGATCTTTCATCCCGGATTTGGAGGACAAATGGGCCTTCAAATCCTGGATAATCTCTTTGTCATTTCCAACCAGCAACATATCATCCACATATAGGAACAGATAAACAACATGGTCACCAATTAATTTAAAATACACACAGTGATCTGCTTTGCTTCTGGTAAATCCAAGTCCCTGTATAAATGTGTCAAAATTCTGATACCACATCCTTGGTGACTGTTTTAACCCATACAGAGACTTCTTTAACTTGCATACCAGTTATTTCTTACCCTTCACCGCAAAGTTTTCATGTTGGTTCATGTAGATCTCCTCTTCCAAAATCCCCGTGAAAAAATTTTGTCTTCACATCCATCTATCCTACCACAAAATCAAAAGCAACAGCAACAGATAAAAGTACTCTAATAGAAGTTACCTTGGCAACAGGAGAAAAAATATCAATTCCTGACACTTGGGAATAACATTTTGCTACTAATCGAGCTCTGTATTTCTCCACCTTTCCTTCTTAATTTGTCTTCTTCTTGAACACCCATTTTATGCCAATGGGTTTCCTTCCAGCCAACAACTCCACCAGATCTCAAGCCTCATTTTTGTGCAAAGATGCCATTTCATCAACCATGGCCTCTTTCCAGAGTTGTCCATCCTCTAAATCTATTACTTCCTTCACAGTTCTAGGATCATCATCCATAATAGATAAAGCAAAATTTGAACAGAAATTAGATGAGCTATACCTTTTTGGCTGCCTTCTTCCTCGAATTGATCTTCTCATACCCAGAGTTTGTGGCTCTTCATCTTCTGATTCTACCTCTGCTGTAGAGTTTGATTCTTCCTCCTTTAGCTCAAACTCTATCTTCTCAGGTTCCTTTGGTTGGACTTCATGTTTAATAACATATTTCACCTCACTAAACACCACATCTCGATTGTACACAACCTTCCTTGTTACTGGTTTCCAAAGCTTATAATGCTTTAAACCATCCTTATACCCAATAAACATGCACTTTTCAGATTTACTATCCAACTTGGTTCATTTCTCCTTTAGAACATGTACATATGCATCACATCCAAATACCCTCAGATGTGAAAGAGAGGGTTTCTTACCAGTCCATACCTCTTATGGTGTTTTATCCTCCAACATTGATGAAGGTGATTTGTGGACCAGGTAACATGTTGTCTCCATCGCTTCTACCCAGAATTCTTTTCCTAACCTAGCACCATTGAGCATGCTTCTTGCCCTTTCCATCAATGTCTTGTTCATTCTTTCTGCAACTCCATTTTGCTGAGGTGTATATGGAGTAGTATTTTGTTGTTCTATACCACACTTCTTACAAAATTCTTCAAATTTCTTACTACAAAACTCTCCACCATTATATGTCCTCAGCACCTTTATCTTCTTCTCTATCTAGTTTTCAACCAAAGCCTTGAATTCTTTAAACCTGTTGAAGACTAACGATTTATTCTTAAGGAAATATATCCATGTATTCCTTGAGAAGTCATCTATAAATGATACATAGTACATAGACTTACCTAGTGATGGAACCTTCACAAGTCCAAACACATCACTATGCACAAGCTCTAATATATGTTTTGCCTGCTTAACACCAGAGGGGAGACTCACCCAATTCTACTTCCCATATACACAATTTTCACAGAAATCAAAATCGAGAGAACTATTACTCATAACTTCTACCATACCTTTACCATGAAGTATTCGAAGGCCCTTCTCTCCAATATGTCCAAGCCTTTGATGCCACAATATGGTCTTCTCTCTAGAGATCACTAGGTTTTCTGCTCCACAGAATTGTTGCACCCATCAACAACTGTGCTACCTTGCAGCTTGTATAGAGTTCCAATTTGAATTCCCCGCATCAATACCAATGATCCCCAAACCATCTTGTAGGTATCCTTCTCGAGAACTGTTTTTACACCTACATCATCCAACTTGCTTATAGAAATTAGATTTTTGGCCAATGCAGGAATATGTAGAACACCCAAAAGTGTTCTAACCCTTCCACCTTGCAACTTCAACTTTACTTTTCCACGACCAATGATTATAGCCTTCCTATGATGCCCTAAGAAGACATTACCACCATTGTATTTCTCATACTTGCAGAACCACTCTCCATGGGAACTGAAGTGAAAGGATGCACCTGGGTCAATCAACCATTCCTCATGATCTACATGTGTACTTGAAGAAGCCAAGTACACATCCCCACCTTCATCTGAGGTGGTTTTCACCTTTGCATAAGGGGCATCCTCAGATCCCTTTCCTTTATCAGGAGATTTATATTTATAGTCCCTTTTGTAGTTCCCTTCCTTTCCGCATTTCCAGCACACCACCTTTACAACCTTTCCTAGAGATTTAGATCTCCCTCTAGATTTAGATCTCCCACTTAATGACTTATTTATGTTTCTATTCTGGGACCGCCCTCATACAGACAAGGCAACACCGTTCTGGCTCTCCATATTTTTCTATCTAATCTCCTCTGTCAGCAAGGATGTGACTATTTCATCAAACTACAAGGCAGTTGCATTGCTACCTACTACAATAACGAGACTATCCCACGAATCTGGTAGAGAACACAACAAACTTATGCACTTATGTTCATCTAAAAGTTTAATATCAATAGATGCTAACTAACTTACCATATTATTAAATGTGTTTAGATGCTCTGTCACTGAGTCTCCATCTTTCATCCTCGAGTTATATAGCTTTTTTTGGAGGAACAATTTATTCACCAGAGACTTAGATTGGTAAAAAGTCCCTAACTTGTCCCACAAAGCCTTCGTCGTAACTTCTCCTGATACATTCAGCAACGTTGAATCTGAGACACACAATTGTACTGTGCTCTTTGCCTTCCGATCGAAATTCTTCCATTCTTCATCGGACACTCCCATTGGTTTAGTACCTGGATCTATGATGATCCACTATTGTTTATCCACCAATAGATCCTCCATCTTGAGTTTCCACAACTCAAAAATCTGACCATTAAATTTCTCGACCTCTATCTTTCCACTGCTTGCCATCTTCTTTCACCACTAGAATCGATCTCACAGATCTCTCACTGAGCAGGGTCTACCACAAGCCCGAGTGAAACCCCTCAGCAACAAAGGCATCCCCTTGAATCCAAAACAACTATGACACCAAACGTAGGTTTTAACCCCGTACAAAAATTACCTCCATACGAATTCTAAAGCACATAATGTAAATAAAGCGAGAGCATAACACATAAAACACATATACACAAATTTTTTCCCCTGGATCCCAAAACCAGGACTACCAGATTGATTTTTCATTATGTTCCTTTCAATGTTATAATACATATTTATACATGTCGAAGCATCCAACACCATGGACCGAAAACCATCACGTCCAATACCATGGACCGAAAAACATTGCGTCCAAAAACATGTGCAAAAATCATGCACAAAACCATAGGTGGGTCCTCCCAACCTAACATAGGTTCCAAAACCAAAATTTTCCATGGCGATGCCCTAGACCCCATACAGTGGGGTTACCCACACCCCTCAAACCCCCTGTGACCCCCCCACTATGCAATCGGAACAACGAAGGGGGAGGGGGACTTTGCCCCCCCTCTAACCCCTCGGTTAACTATGTGGGCTAATGGTGGAAAGAATATAACACAACTCAACAACTCCATCTTGCAGAACATAGAGAGTCTCCCAAGGGAGCACAACCATGTTTATCCCAACTCCCTTCAATGCATTGACCATAGTCCTATCAGCCTCATTTTCTATAACCAATGTGCCCTCTAGCAACACTATAGTGTTTGTCATGCAGGCGTGCATCATTTCCTTAGACGCGGTCCTACCTACTACGAGGCTAGTCGACAGAGTGCTAGCCTAAGGAGTGCACACCTCCAACTCCTATATCTATGCCCGAAGGGCCCCAAACACCATTTGGTTTTCCTCCATGAATTTTTGGAGGGCCTCCGCGGTGACGTCCCGCACCATCTCCCCTATGTCATGGAGATCCCCCTCAATGAGGGTGATCAGGTCAAAAGAAGTCTTGGAGTCTTTCAACTTTTTCCCAGGACCCACCTGCTCTCTCGAGCACTGTCGCTTCAGCTGGGTGGATGCTGTCTATGGGTCCATGCCACCTTGCTCTGTTTTTGTCTCCCGTTTAGGCAAAGGCAACTCCCGGGCCTCACGCTCCTTCTCTACTACCTTTTTTTGTTCTTCTACTCCGTTCGCAATGTATCACACCTCCTAGGCCTTTGTTGTTGTTGTTTTGTTCCTTGACTTCTCTGCTGACTGCACCATTCGCAATTTTGACTCCTCCTTTTACCTCTGTGTAGTAGACTTCTTCGCTTCCACTGTAGAGCTGGCTGGAGCGTACCACTCCATAGAAAATTTTAGGGGCGAATGTTCGCCCTTTGGCGAAATTAAGGGGTTTTAAATTTTTAGTGGGCGAATATTTTGTATCATAGTACATTTTTACAAATAACCTCAAATAGCCCACCTTATTTTAAGGGAGAGGGTAAAAAAGGTAAATTTAGCCCTTGAAATTAGGAGTTACAACCTTCCATTCGCCCATTTTCAAGAATAGGTTTTATTTAAGTGAATCCATTCGCCCATTTTCAAGAATAGGTTTTATTAAGTGAATCCTATGGGCCAAATACCATATTTATAAAAGAGATATGGTAAATTAATAAAAATATAAATAAAT
>APFE031040847.1:344224-372709 GCA_000404065.3 Pinus taeda
AAATTATATATACATATTATATTATTGATAAAATCGCCTTCCATTTTTCCTATATACCATGAAGATTCGCCCATTTATTATACTTATAAATTTAGGGGGTGTTCTTAAAATTTTCCCTGTACCACTCCCACAACAACGACTCGAGGAAAGGGAATATGACATCTTCCATTGCCAGATAAGGTAGCTCCTTACAAGCCTTCATGAGGTCCTTTCTTTCCCTGATGTACACATGATGAAAGTCCACCTTGAACTTCACGAAGCTCTGCAGACTATTATACGGTTTGCATTTAATCCACATTCTGATGTTCATTTCTATGAACATCCAGAATATTTTTTTGTCTCTGATCCTGTACACATCTTTACCTCCCCATGGCGAAGCATACTTTGCTGCCTCTAGAAGATCCTGCGCAATCGTTGGGAACTAGTTGTCCTCAGGTAATTCCCAAGCCACCAACACTAAGGATAGTAGAAACCATGCATAATGGAAAGTCTTCCCTTGCTCCTATGCCTCATGGCAGTTTTCAAGGAACTCCCCACACAAGTAATCCTCCCTGTTAAACTAGACCCCCTCTATGCACTGCGCAGCAAGTGCAACCACTAACATGCGTACCTCATCCGCACGGCACTTCTGCATTACTTTCCTGGCCAATATCTGTGTTGCGACTTTGACCATAGCGTTATTGGTACGGAGATCGCATAGCCTCTCTTTTTCTTCACCAGCTTGGACTTCTTCATGGCCTTTGCGATGGCTAAATCATCATTCTTACCCTCGGATATGTTCGTTGGCTCCTCCCCTTTGCAAGGGAGCCAAGTAATTCTATGAATTAGATGATCTGTTCTAGGGATGGGCTCCTCTAGCCATAAACACCCATCATGCAATAGGCATAATAGCTGCTTGATGACAAAGATAGTCATAGGGGCACGATGGTAATGTGGCACCCAGAGCAAGTTTAACAACCTTCTTTCTCTACTCCTCACAACCACTTGTGCAACTCCAACTCTATGACTCCCACCACTATATTTTTCTTTGGTCATAGTAACTATGTGGTTGCCAAATGTGGGAATTTCTCATGGTTCGCAGGATACCAGTCTTCAAATTTTAGAACCAACACCCATCCCAATTGTGCTCCATCAAAAACGATGTCATCAAGTAGTAACGGAATCTGCAGAGAGCTCTTGCTCTCATCTAGGTCTTTTGGTACCCGTGCTTTCGCCCTTCACGAAGGAACATACATGGGCAACCTGGTTAGAGAGTCCGCACCCTGGGTTTCTTCCCCCATTTCTTCATCCTCCTCCTCTACCATGATTTATTCAAAGTGTTCTTCCTCCTCATCGGCTTCCAACTTGATCACCTTCCCCTTTTCTTCCATGGTAAGTTTAGTTCTCAGTGGGTTTATATGGGACATGCACACGAAAACCATAGGCGGCTTGTCTTTCTTGGGTCTCAGTGTGCACGTTGATTTAGGGATTTCTACAACTATCCCAGTGCTTTCTGGGGCATCTCCTATCATCACGGCCTATGTGGACTCTTCAGTAGTCATCTCTTCGATATCCATGGGTTCTTCAGATGGTGTCATATTATTGTTCCACAAATATCTCAATGGCTCAGGTAAGTGCTCAAACAATGCCTTCGACTTCAAATGATCAAATAGATATCGATTCATAAATCTCTAGGCATGTAATAGCTCAATTCTCAAATGGCCAAGTGTTGCTTTTTTGGTAGCCCTTTTCAATTTATAGTGCCTTTTGAATTCCAATTCGACCATTCCCCCCAAATCCAGTCCATGAATGCTCCCTTGGCGACATGTTTTCTCAAATCTAACCCATAAAGTTTGCCATAAATGCCTGCTGCCCACTCCATTTGGTGTTAAACCAAGCATCACATCGTGGATAGTGATTGTAACAGTCACTTTCCAATCAAACCACACGGTAGCATAGCTACCCTCGCATTGTCGCAGACCTTGTGATACTTCGCCACTACATACAGTCCTATCATTGCGCAACTCCTGGGCAGAGTATTTTATAGTTCTGCACCTCCTTTTAGCTGCTTGGAGTGCTAATATTGTGCTTCCTGCGGCTAGTCAGATGATCAGGCCACCTGTGTATAGTTTCAAATGACTTCCATTTACTTTTCTTGGGAAGAGTTCACCATTTAACTTCTCCAACTGCACCACACCACTATCAGTGATTTCCTTACTAACATACAATCCCATCCCATGCAGAAAACCGAGGAACTCTCGGCAGTGGTCCCAAAGTTTGTCAATCTAATCAAGCTCAACCCACTCTATCACTATGGTGTTTCTATCAAGAAATTCCTTCTTTTTTCCTTCCTCAAGCTTCTTGACTTCTGCTTCTGCCACAATGCTTTTCTCCCTCAACCAAACTCTTTCATTCATGAGTTCTTGGAGCCTAAGATCACCCTGCTAGATCTCTTCATTGAGTCCCAACTGTTCTTTGGACTCTTCTAATGGTGTGAGCCTTTCTTCCAGGGCTCCGTGGTCCATTACCCCTGTGAGCAACACTATGCGTAGACTAGACATGATAGACTCCATAGGCATTAAGGCTTCTACTCCATCGACCATATGAACAGATGTCTATCTAGGTACGTCCCAATCACTTCGCTACATGTTACATACTTTGTTCAGTGCATTGCACACCTTGTCAAATGCTTCTCCATGGATAACCTTCTATGCGATTGTTCTTCCCACATACTATCTAACCAACCTTAAGAGCTAGCTACACATCTGTTGCCCCAAGACATGTTTATTGACCATACCTCTCAGCGTGGACTTCATGTGCGTTTGCGTAGGTTGTTTTCTTCCCCCCACAAGGTAATTTGTGAAAACTGGGTAGTGGTCCTTATCATGACCCTGACCCTTACATTTTATGCACCACACTTCTTTGTGCACTTCTAGTCGAGTTTTCCTATCCAGTTCCAAACTCTGCATCTCAAGGCATAACTTTTTCAACTGTGCGTGGATCTGCTAAACTCCCAAATTAGGATCCTGCATCGGGGTCTCATGTATCCTCATTGTGATCTCTAGGGGCTCTAGCTGAGTCGTTAACTTCTACTGTGATAGCACGCTCCTTAAATGTGGTGTTAGCAATGCTACAAACCATTCACAATGTTGTCCATCTGTTAGATTCATATTAGCTTTACGAATCATACACTTCAACCTCTAATCCAACTCCCAAGGAGTTTCGCCTAGTAGCATCATGATTTCTTTGAATCCAACGATTGATTGTGCTTTAGACTTTGGCTTGCTAAATTCTTTGCTTAGCGCTACATGGATATACGTAATTCCCGCATTTGGATTATCATTGGAGTGCTCAATATACCAAGTCAGCGAGTAGCCCTGCAGGGTGCTAACCAGTGTTTCTTTCTCTATATTGTCATCTGTAACTCCCTACACTTTTGTATCCTCATTTCCCACTCACTTGAACATAGAAAACTTTATCATGCTTGCCATATTGACTTGTGGTGGTAGTGGAGGTGGTACAGGTGAAGATGGAGGTGAAGGTGGTGAAGCTGGTGGTGGTGTGGGTGGGGGTGGTATTCATAAAATTCTTTGTCTTATCAAATGTATCTCACTTCATGGAGATACCTTCATGAGCTCTTCCTCATCCCCTCACAGAGGTGAAATCAAGGGGCTAGTTTCTTGTCCCTTATTTCCTTGGTTCTTGTATGTTTTTCCACTTCGCGTAGCCCCAAACATCAAGGTGATTACCTAACCGTCTTTTCACACAATAACATTTTAATCAAAGTATTCAAAGACTTTATGTACTTACCTCACGGTCCCTTAAGAAAGCGTCACTGTAGCTAACTGAGGTGTCAACCGTAAAATCAGTAATGAATCCTCCTATAATTCGATCGAGCCAGTGATCAATAGAACACACAATCGTATCCTCTGATGCTTCCAACCTTCGTACTAATTCTGGGGTCCATACAATAGGATTGTTGAGTTTCCACCTTTCTTGGCTATCTACTATCTTTGTGACCCACTCATACAACTCAGTCAGGAAATATGAGAAGAATATTTCATGGATATCTGTGTATAGGTAGCAGTGTAACCACTATTTTGACAATCACGGGTTCTTGTTTTCCTGCGCCACGAACTAGTGAATTTTTTTGTCCAACCAGCATTGAATTTCCTTCTTAGTTGGATTCCAATGATATGACATGAGACATCTCTATGCAAATTCTGGTCCCAACAACATAACCATTTGTTGGCTTGTTGGGGCATGACCTAGTTTCAGAGTTAATTAACCAAACAAATCGCTACATTACTGGGACTTTTGGCAACAACCCACAGAGTGTAGACTAAAGTCTCACCCGAAGCAATATGGGGGGATGTTGGAACCAAGTTTCTGCATCCTTGAGATGTCTAAGGTGAAAGGTTTAGTCGAACTGTGTGTACCTTCGTTCAGGTCATGTCGCGAACAATTTTGACCTATGATACCTTCATGATGCGCTATAATTGTCATTCACACAACTCTAACCAGGGGCTGAGGTGATTTCATACTGCTATGACAACTATCTGTGCTATTTCCCTAAGTTACCCCATGGATCTTACTTATCTTCCTGCAATTGTTAGTTAACTTCGCATAAATAGATACTTTATTTCACATTCCCTTAATCAACACGGTCATATATGTTCGTGCATCATATAAACAATGGAAATACAATTTATACCCAACACATTTAATGCACAAAATAGGAAATAATTCAACATAAATGATATGAAAGCTTTTGTTTATTACTTCTCCAAAGGTTACAAACCTGACTCACCATGCACACTCAGCTGCAAGGTTCCATGCACTCAGCTGCGGACTACTAGGCCTCTGCACACTCAGCTGCAAAGCCTTCTCCTACTCTATGACCAAAAGACTCGACTTTACACTTCAAATAAGACTCATTTTCTTCATCCTTGATTTTCATCTTCTCTTTACAACTTAGAGCCTTGCTCTATTTATACAATCCCATGGCTTGCGGACCATGGGTAGATCTTTAAAGTTGACATTATATTACAAAATTAAGGGTGGATAACCCTATGACTTATTTACAGCTTTGCACTCCACACCCACAAAATGCGGAGCTTGTACATTAGATTTACACCTTTTATGCAAAATTTGGGGTTTAAGCCCCAAAACTTTCCTTGTGGGATCCCATGCCCAACACCTACAACAATAAATCATTAATACTAAATGTAGAAGTAGGGAGAAATAAAAACTAGAGATGCATGTGAATAAGCAGTGAAAAAAAGGAAAGAAAATGATACAAAAGGTCTCTAAGGTTCATGGGATGGCCAAGCCCAAGGAAACTCAGAGACCTATGGAGGAGAACAATATCTAGAAGCCGAACATGACACCAATCATCATTATTCCATCAATACGATTACATCCATGCAAGAAAATACAATGGAGCTACATAAATACAAGCTCTCTCCACAATAACACTAATTGAAATCTCCCCCTAGAGGAAAATTTGACCTCGTACTTATACAAAATGATTAGGAATCATTCCCCGTGAATGGAGGAAGCCTGTCCCACCAAAATCCCTTGATTAGTGGATCTAGTCCCTTGATTAGTGGAACACATTTTTAGATTTTCTCAATCATTGGAGTTCCACAATCTGTGCCATAATTCCATAATATCTTGTGATTTATTATCTATTATTGATCCTCCTGTACTAGGGAACAAGTGCCTAAATCATCTCCTCCTCCAAATCTTCATGATCTGCCCAATATTCTCATAATATTCCACAAAAATAAATAATATTAGGCACAAATATTCAATTATTCATAAACCTTCCTAATGAATATATTAAAGTTAAAAATAAAATATCTAATGCAAAAAGAGAGGTTTAATGTGGTAAAGGATGGTCATAGGCCTCAATTTATCTTTTAATTTAGATGTTTGGGCCTTAATTCATGTCTAATTTAGAGGCCCACCATAGTACAAGTTTTTTACATTTTTATAGACCTAGACTATTGTCATTTTTCAACGGTACTAGTTTCCCTTGTGGCAAACCGCAACTACACTCAGCTTAAACAATGATATCTAGTTTTATATGAAGTCATTTTGAGGTAGTAGAATTTAAAAAGAGGAGACATTAATTTCTTTACATAATGAAGTCAAAAAATTTATGAAAATGATGCCTACTACTCTCTTTTCCAAAGGAGAAAGAAAACAAGGAGATTGGTAGTAGAGAGGTTAATCTTTGAGTCATTAGTGCATACATTAAAATTTCTAGAGTACAACACACAATCATATTTAGAAGCTACATGTACAATATCTTATGATCGTTTAACTATTTTTACCCATGGGGATTCATTAAAAATTTATCACACTAGAGAGCTCTCTCATTTCTTAGTCAATCCTCTATTTTTACTAAACGTTTGGTCAAATCCTTGATTTTAATGGCCCTATGTGTATGGGAAAGTATGCAATCTGGGTTTATATGGGAGAGATATGATATATGAGAGATATGTAATATCTAAGAAAATATATAAACTATTATATATGTGAGATCTTATTGGATTGCTAAAGAAGGTTCTAGGCATTAAAAGATGAAGAGGAAGAATAACAATAAAGGAGAATAGATATGATACTATGGATATTGAAAGGTCTAAATTAATATAAGCTTTAACACCTTACCCTCCACCATTTATAACCCACCCACCACCCATACCTAGTATTAATGACTAAAAATCCTATCCTAATCATCCCAAAGTAGAAATTATGATGTAGATTTGCAATTGCTCATGAAGTTTTATTCAAAATCACAAGACACAAACCTACTCTACTACTTTGTAGAAGTTAATTCACAATTTAGAACAAAAATTTCAGACATGCAATAAGAAATAACACACATTCAAACAATATTTTTCTTGGGGAAAGCAATCTATTAAAAACCCCAATGACTTCTTGCATGAATCTGATGAATAGAGATGTATTACAATTTCTTTGATCAACTAAGCATAACCTGCAAGTGAATAACCTATCTCTATGCTCTATGAGAAGCTCGGACCAAGACTTAGTAAATATTCCCTTTGCTTGAGCCCCTATTTCCTTGTTCAATTCCTTGAGAAATTATGCCCTTCTTATTTAGGAATTTCTCCAAAATGGATTACGAAATTCCCAAGGTTGACCGTCTGACTCCATGCAACACCTGTATACACAAGACTAGTTTACAACCGATGTTACACTACCTTGGAATCTCCACCACATTTGGGGAACTCGAATTCACTGCATGAACTAGCTATTTTGGGTTGATTGATTAGATAAATGTATGATCACTAAGTTTGATGTAAGTCCCACTACAAAACTGACCTTCCACTAGTTCCTCCAAAAGTTGGAACTAATTTAAGTTGAAACCACTTGAGATGACTAACTTTGATTGCTAAAAATTAGCAATCGCACATGCTTAACTGAAATCTAACTCCTCCAACTTCAATTTACTAAGTAAATTGGGTGAGACAACCCATGTCACACAAGTTAACTATATCCAAGTTGTCTGCTTATATGGAAATTCGAATTTTCTCAATTTAATCAAGGCAAAATCAAATTGAGAATTTCTTGTTGCATTTTTTCTGACTCCCTCTAAACAAGAAAGGGATTATCAACCAGACCTATCTTAAACCTATGTAACTCAAACTTCCATCTTTACAAGGCCTTTGTCAAAATGTGAGCATCTTGTTCCTTTGCCATAATTTACTAAAGCAACATTATCTGCCTCTACACAGAGTCCCGTAAATGGTGATACCAAATATTTATATGCTTAGATCGATTGTGGAATATAGGATTCTCAGAGAGCTTCATGCAACTATTATAATCACACTATATCACGGTTGGAACCATCATCTGACCAAATAGTCCAACAAGTATCTTTCTCATCAAGGCCACCTCACATGTTGCTTAACTTGTAACCATGTATTATTATTTTGCCGAGATAAGCACCATATATATTTGCTTCCTGTTGTACCAGGAAATAGATGTCGACCAAACACTGAAGATTCGACCTGATGTAATTTTTTAGTCTGATTGACTCCCCGCCTAATCTTCATATGTGAAGCCACATAACTTAACTCCCTATCTCCATCTATACCATAGTACAAACTGGGTAGTGTCACTGAGGTACCATAAAACATGCTTAACTTCCTTCCAAAATAATTTGGTTGGCCTAACCATAGCTTGTCTTAGCTGGTTGAATGCATAGCACATATCTGGTCATGTGTTCACAAGATACATTAATGAACCCACTAGCTACCGATAAATGGTAGCATCCACTTCCTCACCTGAAGTGACATTCTCCTTCCTCTAGTTGGTCACTAGAAGTGTCTCCATAGGTTTGCTACTCTCCATGGGAAACAAACAATTCCCCATCATCTTGCCATACTTCCAACCTGAGGAATTAGTGCATGAGACCGATGTATTTCATTTAAGACTCCCTTGCAACTTCCTCCATGCAAGATATGATCAACTACTTATCACTAGTTAAAATTAAATCATCAACATATAATACAATAATAATAAATTTACCTTCTACCAAGATAGGATAGAGGTTTTCATCCTCTTCACTTTTGGTGAAGCCCAGACTGGTGAGATAACTATCAATCCTGGTGTACCAAGAATGGGGTGCTTGTTTGAGACTGTACAATGCTCACTTTAGTATGGAAACATGAGACTCTTAATCAAATGTCTCAAAAACGTTTTATTTCTTGATGTACACCTCGTCCTCAATAACCCTATTGATAAATTTTGTTTTTACATCCATTTGGTGGATCTTCCACCCCATTTGCTTAGCGAGAGAAAGAATTGATCTAATGAATGATTACCATGCTACAAGAGAAAAGTTATCCTCATAGTCAAATGCCTCAACTTGATACTACTCCTTGGCAACAAATATTGCCTTGTAATCTCTATGATTCCATCTACTACATGCTTTACATTGAAGATCCATCTCGAACACACTATTGATTTATTTGTTGGTCTTTGGACCACTTCCCAAACATTGTGTTTTACAATAGATTCATATTATTCCATCATTGCCTCAACCCATAAAAGTTTCTCTAATGTTTCCTTGAAAGAGGATATCTCGGTATCTACAAAATTATTCATTAGAGCCATGTAGCCAATGTACTGATCAGGTGACCTTCTCTGCCTGTGTAAGTTTGAATGAGCACCCACATTCTCCCTCGCAACTTGCACAAGTCTATTGGCTTCCTTCGTTCTTTTTCTAGCTTCTTTGGATGTTTTTTCTTGATTGGTTGTCTCCATTCTCTTCTCCTCAATTTTTGGCTACTTCACAAATTCCTGAGGTTCCTCCTTTGGAGCTAAAATCTCCTATTCTGGTGGGATCTAAAGATCCCTCTCAAGAAAGCACCATATCACCTTCTCCTCATCAAAATTTACATCCCTTCACCCAACTAGTATTCTCAGGGATGGCAAGTACACACAGGAGTTGTGGGTAGTTTTTGTGTAATACAAAATTACCCTAACTCTATTGTTGGCTCAAAATTCTTCATTGATTCTTTGGAGACATGGCAGTAAATAAAGGCTCCAAAAATCCTGAATTGTAATACATTCGGCTTCCTCCCCAAGATAGCCTCCTCTGTTGTAATCATAGTAAGAATATGATGAGGAGCTTGGTTCTACAAATAGACTATTGTGTTTCATGCCTTAGCCCACAAATGTAGAGGTAGGCCTTGGTCATGCAACATCGCCCTCCTTACTGTTGTGATCTGAATTTAAACAAGAACACAACAAATTACAAAGATAACCATAAACACATAGATGCAACGGAAATAATACTTCCTTTCATTAATGTAAAATACTGAAATATGCTTAGAAACAACAATGGAAATAAACCAACTAGGGCGCTGGTAGCTTATCTCTAAGAAGAGATGTGTCAGCTACATGCCTCTGAACTGTATTACAATGAGGCTTGAAGGCCTATTTATTGTTGAGAAAGAATGGAAAACCCTGAACATCCAAAAATCTAACCCTAGAAGATGAAACACGAAATTGTGGGCCCCGTTTGGGTAACTTGGTAGACCAACTTACCAGGGTTGTAACTTTGGCATACGATCTATGTTTTACGCACACAATATCTCGTTAGAAATGTCTATCTGAGAGCTACAACTTTTGGAAGAGCAACAATAGTCCATGGACCCATGTTGCTCCTATTTTTCCCAAAAAACATCATTTAGGACCTCAAAATGGCTCTGGAAGTTCAGGACCTGAAAAACTACTAAAAATAGTAAATTGTGTTAGAATTAAGGAAACCAAAAGACTAAAAGAAACAATGGTGGGGGTCCAAGTGGACTTGGCAAGTGGACACCAATATCCACCTGGATCATTCCTCCCCCCTTAGGAAGCAATGGTCCCCATTGCATTGAGTTCCTCCATGAGATGAGGAAACTTCTAATGAACTTGGTCCCTAGTGAGCCACTTTCCCTGGTGAAGGAATTGGCCTGCTTTGACAACTCGATATAGTTGGATATTTTGCTGTCGAGTGTGCTTGATCTGTGTGTCCATCATCTAATAAGTTACAGCTTGTTCCATGTAATCTAGATTTAACTCTGTGGGTGTGAGCTGTTTTGCAATGTCGGATGTGTCTAGTAATGGTGGAATGTATGGCTGAAGGGGGTCCACATTGAACACTGGATACAAGGCAAGGAATGGGGGAATGTTGGGCTCAAATGCATTGTCTCCAACAACCTTGGTGATGCTGTAAGGACCATATCGGAGTGGTCTATGTTTCTGATATGCTCCAATAAGGCGTTCCTTTTGCAAATGCAACCCAACTTTGTCGCCCACCAGAAACTTGTGTGGCACCCGATGTTGATCATGTCGCTGCTTGTACTTGGCATTTCATTTCTCCAGAATGTCATGGACCTGCTGGAAAATATGTTGGATGTGCTCATTGAAGTTTTTTGCCTTATCTATTTCGTACTAAACATGAACTGAATCTGCATGAGTAGCTACAAATGGCATGGCCACATCAATGGGACATAGTGGCTGGAATCACAAGCCCACTTGAAAAGGGTTGTGGCTAGTCGAGTTGTGGAGAGCTCAGTTGTAGCTGTGTTGAACATAGGGGAGGCTCTTGTCCCATGTCTGTGGATGCTTTGAGTTGTGCATGCGTAGAATGTGTACGATCATCTTATTGACAACCTCTATTTGGTCATAAGTTTGAGGATGGAGGGATGTGGACTTAGTGAGTTTGGTATCCAGCATCGATCAGAGACTGGATGAAAATATACTAAGGAACTTGTTGTCCTGATCTGAGATGATAGACTTTGTGATCCAAAAGTGTACCCACACTCATTCAAAGAAGAGTTTAGCAGTGGCTTCTACTGTGATATTCTTCTTGCAGGCCACCATAATGGCCATCTTCAAGAACCTGTCGATGACCACAAAAACACAGTCATTTCCATGCTTAGTGGAAGGAAGGCTTGACATGTAATCCATCGAGATGGATTCCAAAGGTCAAATAGGGGTAGGAAGCATGGTATAGAGCCCTTGCTTCTTGATGGTCAGTTTGGAAATGGCACAGATAGTGCATGATCTAATGTACTTCCCAACATCCTGTTGAAGATTCGGCCAATAGAAATACTTCTGCAGTACTACCACCGTTTTCTCGACCCCAAAATGTCGAGCAGCCCGATTGTAGTGTGCTTCCCAAACCATCTTGGCACGCTCACTTGAAGGAACACAAAGGTGACCTAGGTGGCATTGCAGGGCATCCTAGAGGTGAAAAACTGGAACATGCTGACCCTCCAAGAGTTTCTAGTATGTGTGGCCAAATTCTGGGTCACTTTTGTAGAGAAGTGCCCACTGAGAAGTCTCATGCCCACAAGAGTTGAACACAATAGTTAACGCCATGATTGGTGGTTGACTGAGGCAATCTACAACGTTATTGGTGTTTCCCTTCTTATACTTGATATTGAAATGGAACTGTTGCAGGTATGTGGACCACTTCTGATGGCGATCATTCTGTAATTTCCCTTGGGTCTGTATGAACTGCATGGGTTGGTGGCCTATGTGGATGACCGTTTCCTTCACCAAAATGTAATGCTTCCATTGTCAACAAGCCTGCACAATGGAATACATCTCTTTGTCATAAGTGGGATACTTTCGGACTATGTCTGAAAGTGTCTCACTCTGATATGCCACTGGATGCCCGTGTTGAGTAAAGACTTCCCTAATAGCATAGTCAGAGGTATTTGTCTTGACCTCAAATGGTTGTTGCAAGTGTGGTAATGTGAGCACTAGTGTCATTCAAAGGCGATCTTTCAACTTTGTGAATTCCTTCTGTTAAGATTCAGACCAAAAGAATTTTGATTTCGCTCCTCCCTTGGTGACTTGACTCAAGGGCCAAGTGATATGAAAAAATCCCAACACGGACCTGCGGTAGAAGTTGGCAATACGTAGAAAGCTATGGAGCTCTGTCAGAGTGGTTGGAGATGGCCAATCCTGAATGACTTGGATCTTGGATGGATCCACATGCAACCCATGTTTATCAATAATGTATCCTAGATAATGAACCTGGGTCATGCCAAAAGTGCATTTCTCCAAATTGGCACATAACTTGTGTTGTCGTAGTTTTTGGAGAACCCATCCGATGTGGTGGAGGTGCTCTTCCCAACTCTAGCTAAAGATCAAGATGTCATCCAAGTATACCGCTACAAATGAGTTGGTGAATGGCCACAATATGTCATCCATTAGCCTCATGAAGGTTGCAGGAGCATTCATTAATCCAAAACGCATAACCAACCATTTGAAAAGGCCCTCCTTGGCTTTCAAGGTAGTCTTCCACACATCAAAGGGTTTGATTGGTACCTGGTGATATCCTGACTTCAAATTGATCTTGCTGAAATAATTTTCCCCCTTCAGTTGGTCCAGGAGGTCATCAATTCGTGGGATCGGGTACCTATTATGGACAGTGATTTTGTTCGGCACTCGGTAGTCAATACAGAGTCTCTAAGTCCCATCCTTCTTCTGTACCAACATGATCAGGTTCCCATAGGGTGATGAACTCGGAGGGATGTGACCTTTTTGCAGCAGCTCTTAGATCTTCCTCTTGATTTCATCATTATTCAAAATGGAGCACCGATGTATTGGTCCACTGGGAAGCAGCACACCTGGGGTCAGATTGATGGTGTGCTTGACCTGACAGTTCAGAGGAACCCCTACGGGGGAGGTTAACATGTCCTCATACTCCTCCACAACCTTGTCCATTTGTAGTTGTCGTGTGGAGGGGCCCTATCTAGAGGTCATGGCCACCATCTTATTTTTTCCTTGTGGGCGTATCATCAGGAAAACAAATTTCCTGGTTTTGGAAATGAGCTTACTGCATTGTTTTGTTGTAACTAAAGAGATGGCGGTATGTGGTGCTACCTTCGGTATCCTGTACAAATTATTTACCAAAGTAACAATAACGGCATGGGGCCTTGATTCATACACAACATGTTGCTTCCACAAGTATGGTTGTCCTAATAATACATCACAAAATTCAAGGGGAGCAATGTCACACAATACCCCATCTATGAAGTGCTTGATGTTGTATGGAAGATACCACTACTGGCTCACGCGAAGATCTCGTCCTTGGTGAAGCCACCCAATAATGTATGGTTATGGATGTTTTATGGTCAGTAAGCCCAACCACTTTACGATCTCTGCTGAAATGAGGTTCTTTTGGCTCCCACTGTCAATAATGAACTGTAGTGGGGAGCCCTTTACCCACATCTAGGAGTGGAAGAGACACTCGTCCTCCTCTGGATTGTTGGGTTCCTGCTTCTGGATCTTTGTGGTGGCAACAATGGCATTGGGCTCCACATCAATAATCTTCTTCCCTTTGTCATTCCCCTTGTTAAGTTCTGACTCAGAGTGTGAACAAGCATCTGATCCTAAAAGCTTTAGCTCAGCCACCAGTGATTGCTTAGTCCGAAACTCACTTGTGTTGTGAGTGGAGCTCTTATGGAACTCACACCACTTTCCCATCCCTTTTCGACTTCATGGCAATGTTCTTTACTTGCATCTTTGGCGGGTTGTCTAGGGCCACCCCACCTTGGCTTTTTCCTCTGTTCTGCAGTTTGGGGGCACCTTTCCCTTGCTTTAGGTTCGCAGATCCAAAGTCTCACTTCCTCTGTTTAAACTTTTGCTCGACCTTGACAACATATCAGCGTTCCAAGCAAGGGGATGTTCAGGAATTCTATTTCTTCCTGAATGTACTTGTACAGGCAGCCATGGTATTTGAGTATAAAATTTTGCTCCGAATCCTTGATACCCAACTTTGTACAAAGGGTATGCAAAATATTGGTAAACTCCAACACATCTTGGTCACTTCCTTGCTATAGTGTGGTCTACCTTATGTATTGATCCTCATAGCTTCCGACAGGGTAGTACTGCTCCTTGATGGCATCCAAAAATGAATCCCAAGTGGGTGCGATTGAAAATAGTGATCCTATACTTTCATCCTTCTGCTCGCAGTAGGTTTTCCGCCAGTCCTTGATGTGGGGGTTGCTTTGAGAAGAGCAAAAATAATATTTTCCCGATTGGAAAAATCATGAACAAAAAAATAACCCTCTAATAGATTTAATCATTTATCGACAGCATCTGTGTCTATCTAACCCTCGAATATGGGGATTTCAAAATTAACTTGTACCTTAAATAGTTTGGCTTTTCCAGTGCTGTTGGAAGCTGATGCGTCGCCCCTGGGTAGCCGTTAAAGGATCTGGGCAAATTTGTCCATCATCACGTTCCTTTGTCACTCGAGGGCTTCTTCGAGCAACATTTTGATAGGATCTCCTGCCCCCTCATCTTTGTTTTCATTTTCCATGGGAGGTCGTTGGGATTTGCAAGGCTGGTCTTACAAAGGTTCGACCAGTTCAAGCCCTAGCTCCTTATATCCCGACCTCGTTGGGGACACGCAAATAAAAACAAAGAAAAAGCATACCACTTCAATACCACTGATATGGATTTAAACAGGAACACAACAAATTACAGAGATAACCATAAACACAGAGATTCAATGGAAATAATACTCCATTTCATTAATGTAAAATACTGAAATATGCTTACAAACAACGAAGGAAATAAACCAGCGAGGGCGATGGTAGCTTATCCCTAAGAAGAGATGTGTCAGCTACATGCCTCTAAACTATGTTACAATGAGGCTCGAAGGCCTATTTATTGTTGAGAAACAATGGAAAACCCTAAACATCCAAAAACCTAACCCTAGAAGATGAAATGCCAAACTGTGGGTCCTGTTTGGGAAAATTGGTACATCAACTTCCCGAGGTCGTAACTTTGGCATACAATCTCTGTCTGACGTGTACAATATCTAATTAGAAAGATCTATCCGAGAACTACAACTTTGGGAAGAGAAACATTGAACCATGGTCGCATGTTGCTCCCAGTTTTCCCAAAAAACATTGTTTAGGGCCCCAAAATGGCTCCAGAAGTTCAGGACCCGAAAATCTGCTAAAAATAGTAAATTGTGCTACAATTAAGGAAACTGAAAGGCTAAAGGAAACAATGGTGGGGGTCCAATTTGACTTGGCAGGTGGCCACTAATATCCACTTGGATCATGTTTGGTCATGCAACAGGTATAAATTTACTCTTGATTACACTATCTTTTTCCTCCTTTTTATGTATTTGTGCCATGATGCAATAAGGTTTTGATAGAATTTTGATAAGAAGTGAACGAAACTACTTTTGACATGATTTGGCTGTCAAAACTAAATTTCATTTCTTTTTATGCAGAAATTAGCGAATGAAACAGCTATTGTTCAAACTATTGAATAGTAAAGGCTAAACAAGGAGAAAGGAGCACGTCATGTGCGGTCAAATTAAGAAGAGAATCAGTAGGATCAACGCAAGATAGAAGATTGTTTGATAATAGTATTTAGTTGCGAATTCCTCAGGATCTCCTGATCCTAAGGAATTCCATTTATCTCTTTTTCCTCTTTGACTATAAGAGGGGGAAAATGAATAGAATAGAAAGACTTAACTTTTCGCCTTTTTACTTCAATTGTAATTTTAATATACATAACGTTATTATGAAGGATACATCATGCTGTAATGAAATTTGGATTTGATGAGTAATATATAATTCATGTTGCTATTCATTCATGCGATTCTGAAGTAATTAAGCAGTAATCACTGGCGGCTTGGGTTCGGTCACTGGTGGATTTCACTGTTGTTCCCTATTTTATAGTTTTACTTTTCTTTTACTGCAAGTTTAATTACTCTATTTCATAGCTTTATGATTGATTTAATTTCACTAGTGTTGAGTTTGTGTGTTCATTGCATTAATTCTTATTTCTGTTGATTGGTTTTATTTATTTATGTTTTAGATTGATTTAATTGTTAGATAAGAATCATTTCTTGATAATTGAAAGCCAGAGTGTTATTAATTAGATCAGGTATATTACTTTTATGCAAAAATTTAGATTTAACTGAAACAACGATATTATTGCTATGGTGCACTCAGTTGATGTAATTGCAATTAGAACTTTTTTATTAAGATTAAGTTTTGATTTTGATCAATGTTGAGTTTTGATGCTTGAATAGGTTAATTTCATTTAATTTACAAGCTTGATATTTATGGTTTGATCCATTTACTCTTGTATTGAAATTAATAAGATATTTTAAAAGCATTACTCTCTATAGATATGACGATTTCCATCACTTGCACATATTGTGTACACTCATGAAACAAAAAGACTTACCGTGGTTGATAATTAATGTGAAGCATTTAGGAGTTCTAAAAGACACCTTATATGTGCTCAACATTTTGGTGTTGTTGCGAAGGAGAGTGTTTCCATTTCACAGATAGTGATGTATGTTTGATAACTATTTGTTGTGAAAGAATCGGGTATTAAAAATGGAAGGTAAGAACCTATGTACGAGCAAGTAAAGTGCTTGCTCCCTCACCCGCTTTTCAACACAAATGCATAGGAATTGAAGTAGAAATAGATGTTTGATGTTTGTTTGCTATGAAATAATTGGGTATTAAAAATGAAAGGTAAGAACCTACGTACGAGCAAGTAAAGTTCTTTCTCCTTTGCCTGCTTTTTAGCAAAATTGCATAGGAATTAAAGTAGAAATAAATGTTTGTATTTCTGTATCGATGACTAAGAAGAAAAGAGTAGAAAAAGATATAATTCCTCCACCCATATCAGAAAAATCTAAGGGATCAGTGCCACTTGGATGGTCAACCTTCATTGACGAAATCATCAGGAAAGCTCAGTCTCAGTCATCAATAGCACCTCGAACTGTTTCTACAAGAAATCCTACTGTAACCCTTCAAGCCGCAAGATCACCGTCTATAGCTGATGCTGAGATTCACAACAATACTAAAGGGTCTGAAAAGAGTTTTCAGAACGCTGAAAACTTATAGCCTAACCCTTTACAAGAAGTGAATTCTTGCAACCTCCATGAAGGAGAAGGAGAAATAGGTAGTGCTGAAAAGATTAAATCATCAAATTCGAAATCTCCTGAAGTAGTAGTTGAACAGAGAACACCCAATATTCTAGACCAAGGTAATGTTGCTAAAACCATTCTAAAGGTCTCTTTTGAATCCCCCAGGAATAAATCTCCATCTCCAAAAATCCCAAAAGAATATAGGCATATTTTTTATCAAATGGCTAATAGTCAGCAACAGCCTCAAACCTCTACATTACAATACCCTATTGTTGATACAACTCTCAATATTACCATGAAAGCTATTCCATTACAGAGTATTCCTACCTTTCATGGGCTAACTTAAGAGGATCTTGATGCATTCCTTTTCGAATTCGATGTTTTATGTAGGGGGTATGATTACACTACTGACCCCCAGAAGCTAAAGTTGTTCCCCTCTACTCTGACGGGAGCAGCTTTACATTGGTTTATGGGGCTTGGTGGAGGTACCATCAATGATTGGGACCAAATGAAAACAACCTTTCTTGAAAAATACCAATATTATTGCCGAACTAAAGAACTGAATGATGAAATATTTCAAATGATAGCTAAGACTAATGAGACTCTTGAAGAATATGTAGAACATTTTCAATATAATATGCAAAGACATCGTTGTGTAAATTTGCCTCCTGAAGTTATTAAAACTACTATGATCAAAGTTATGAAAGACCAATGGGTAGAAACACTAAATTTAATGGGGAAGTGTGATATTTATCAAGAAGATTATGAAAATATTATACAAACGTTCATAAGATGTTCCAGAGGCAGTACAAGGTTGAAACCAACTAGATGTGATGCGATTGCCAGAGATAGCAAAGCCTTAGGGGGAAGCATTACATGAGTCGAAATCATCAATCTACTATAAGATTTCAAGATTGATATCTTGGGGACCTTGACGGCACAATTGGATATCATGCAAGCCAAACAAAAATAGGCCAAAGCAGAACAAAACCTAGCTATTTTTATCCATGTTGCAGAAAGAAACACAATCATAGAGAATGTCCACTAGATATGATACAAACATGCACCATTTGCACTAAGGATCATGCTATGGAAAGTTGTCCATTGCTTCCTGGATTAAAAGTAGTTTTCAAGGAAGAAGAAGAGGAAGTAGAACCAGTATATCTGCTAAACTAGCGCCATCAGTGGCAGGCACATCTGACAAGTATGCCTATAGGACCTTCTTCGTTGTTTCCTTCCTCACAATTTAATTTCAGTATTAATGAACTTAAGTTAAGATTTGGATGCGTAATTTCTCCAAATAAGGACAAAAACCTGAAACCTGAAGTTCAAGAAACACATCCAGATAAGCCTTTGACTGTAGATGACCAGCAAATAAAACAGGGAGAAGATACAGTCAGGTAGAAAGATCCATAGGAAATTATAATTACTTCTCCCCTGTTCCCAGAAAGATTGATAATACCTTGACCAATTGAATATCCTAACTTTGATCTTCTGGGTGAACTCAAAAATCTTTGTATAAAAAATACCCCTCCTCCAAGCCATTCAAGACATTCCGATATATGCTAAAACCATTAAAGAATTGTGTGCAATGAAGTCTGTGAGGAAAACAAAAATAACACCAATTGTCCATGTCACCGGAAATTTGTCTGATTTATTACTAGGCAAAGAGACACATGTAAAATACGAAGACCCAGGAAATCTGATTGTCATAGTACGAATAAATGGCCGCTCTTTTCCCAATGCTTTAGTTCACTTAGGGGTAGCCATTAACATTCTTACAATAGATGCTTGTGAAGTGCTTGGCATCACAACCTTAGAACCAACCACTACCTTGTTGGAACTATCCGACCATTCAATCATTAGGCCAGAAGGAACATTACCAGATGTGATGGTTTTTGTGGACTCTTGGGAACATCAATAGATTTTTTGATCATTAACCCTGGAAATCATCTAGATGGACATCCCTTAATACTCAGAAGGCCTTGGTTAGCAACCGTCGATGCTTATATAGGCTGTTGAATAGGCAATATGACCATAACCAGAGGGAATGATGTAAAGAATCTAGCTTTATACCCTCCTGCTCACCCAAGCCTAACCATTGTAAAAACTAGGAAACAACCAACAACATATTTAAAAGAAAATATTCATTCACCATTGACTTTGGTAGATGCACTTGATTTCAAAAACCAAATATAATATGATGTCATTAACACCTTTATCAATCACCCTCCCACGGTGTCTAATTTGAGATGTCATATGATTGAAGCAGTCCTTGATAGTGAGATTGAATAAGATTCCTTGAGAGACATTAATGACCAACTGATACCAACAAATAGTGTCTATAATAGCAAGCCTATTGAAATTGAGCAAGGGAAAACCCTGAACATTAATAGTAATCTGAGTAATGACCAACAACAAAAACTTATCCAAGTCCTTTGGAAATATAAAGGGGCTTTTGCATGGCACTACCTAGACATGAAAGGGATTGATCCTCAGTTATGCATGCACCACATCTACACTAAAAAAGATGCAAGACCCATTCGACAGCCACAACATAGATTAAATCCTCATCTGAAGGATATTGTGAAAGAAAAGTTTCAAAAACTGTTAATGTGAATTTTATTTATCCTATATCTGACAATAAATGAGTTTCTCCAGTAGTAGTTGTCCCCAGAAAGAATGGAAAATGGTGGATATGCATTGACTATAGAGAACTCAACAAAGCAATGCAAAAAGACCATTTTCCACTTCCATTTATCGACCCTATCCTAGATACACTAACAGGAATAAAATTCTTCTCTTTCTTGGATGGCTTCAGTGGCTACATCGAAATTCAAATTACCCCTGAAGACCAGGATAAAACTACTTTCACCTACCCCTCAGGAACATTTTCTTACAGGGTATTGCCTTTTAGATTATGCAACACACCTGCTACATTCTAAAGAGCCATACTCAGTATTTTTACAGACTTGATAAATGAAGGGTTGGAGGTGAACATGGATGATTTCACACCCTATGGAGATGACCTTGATCAAATATTAGAAACATTGGAGAAAGTCCTAGAACAATGTATTCCTACTAGGTTATGCCTAAGTCATGAGAAATGTCATATGATGATGACAGGAGGCCTGATTCTAGTTCATTACATTTTCGCAGCTAGAATTCAGGTAGATCCAACAAAGATATAGGTAATCCTCTTATTAGATACTCCCTGCACTCAAATAGAGGTACGTGGTTTTCTGGGCTTTGATGGATATTATCGTAGATTTATAAAGAACTTTTCACAAATTGTTGCACCTTTATATGCCTTGACAGGAAATGTTGATTTTATATGGACTGATAAATGTGACAATGCCTTCACAGAACTGAAATGGTTAGTATTGCCAAGACCAATATTACGAGGTCCGAATTGGGATATATCTTTCCAGATTTCATCACATGCATCAGATACAGCTATTGGAGCTATTCCTAGCCAAGAAGAAGACAAGAAACCCTATGCTACATATTACATCAGCAAAAACCTAACTCCTATTGAGTTGAACTACATAGTAATAGAAAAGGAGTTTCTAGCTGTTATTTATGCTATCAACAAATTTAGACACTATATAACTCGATACCCTATATTTCTGTATACTAATCACTCTGCTATTAAATATTTAGCCAATAAACCAATTACAAATGGAAGAGTGACTCGTTGGTTTCTACTTTTGCAGGAATTTGACATAACTATAAGGGATCGACCAGGGAAGGAGAACCTCATGGCAGACATCCTCACCCGAGTGCCAAGAACAGACAATACAGTGGAAGTAGAGGATCAGTTCCCAGATGAACATTTGTTTGTTGTGGCCGTAAAAATTCCATGGTATGCAGATGTGTCGAATTACTTAGCAGTGGGAAAATTTCCCAAACATTTGACACCCAAAGAAAGGAAATTGATTGTTCAGTGTAGCACTCATTTCTCTTGGATTGGAGGATACCTTTTACACATAGGAGCTAATATGCACATCCACAGGTGCATCAGGGAGGACGAAATTTTTGATATCTTAAAATCTTGCCATGATGGACCTTGTGGTGGATGCTTTGTAGATTTCAAAATTGGACATAAAATTCTACAGATGGGCTACTACTAGCCCACTTTTTTTAAATATGTTAAGAAATTTGTCCAGGGATCTGATAGTTTCCAAAGGATGGGACACCTTGGCCAATCTGATTAAATACCCCTGCATCTGCAGCTAGTGATAGAACCCTTTGAGTTGTGGGCATTAGATTTCGTTGGGCCGTTCAAACCACCATCCAACCAAAAATCGTATATATTGGTTTCAACAGATTACATAACTAAGTGGGTGGAAGCAGTGGCGTTACCAAGAGCAACAGAGGAAACTGTTATTAATTTTCTTCTCAAATTTTTTGTCTGGTATGGCTTACCTAGAGAAGTAATTGCTGATGGGAGGCCACAATTCATGGGTCACAAGATTGTTTCTACACTAAAAAATCATCATATCACACACAGAATTACTTCTCCATATCACCCGCAGGCGAACGGGCAGGTGGAGAGCACCAACAAAGTTATCAAAGCTATTCTAACAAAGGCAGTCTCATCACATTGACGAGACTAGATTGCTCAACTACCAGAGGCCTTGTGGGCGTATTGTACAACTTGGAGAAACACTACTGCATACTTTCTATATCAACTGGTATTTGGTAAGGAACCCATTTTTCCCATATAATTTGAAATTCAAACACTAAGGATAGCCCAAGAAGTGGGACTGGATTTAACTGAAGCCCAGCTTAATAGGTTACAACAGATGAACGAATTAGATGAAATTTGGCTACTCACTCTACAACATATGACACTTATTCAACAACAAAGAGCCAAATGGCATGATGCCCTGATTAAGAAAAATTAATTTCATGAGGGAAACTGGGCACTTCTTTACAATTCCAAGTTTCAAGACTTCCTTGGCAAACTACAGACTAGATGGTTAGGCCCCTATGAGATCAAGTACATGACAATGGAATTCCTATGCTGGCGACCATAGATGGGTTTGGTTCTTCTTTTAAAGCAAACGAACATCGGGTGTGCCTCTACCAAAAACCACTAACTAGAGAATCTTTCTATCAGCAGATACGTAAGGACAACACCATGGAATTTTTAGCTGCAGAAGGTAATCCTTCGGTAGCTTCATCTTTATAAAATTTATTTCTTCTCTATAAAATATGTAAATATGATTGTTGATTTGATTTGATTTTCTATTTTTCTTTTTCTCTGCTTCTTTTGTTGTTCAATCTATTGAACAACACTTTCTTTCTTTTCATTGTTTGGCCATTTAGTTAATTGAAAAAATGTTGTTCAATCTATTAAACAACTGTTGTTCAATCTATTGAACAAGTAATGCTCCATCTATTGAACAACTGTTGTTCAATCTATTGAACAACTATTGTTCCATCTATTGAACAACCACTGTTCAATCCAATTGAACAACACTTTGTTTCTTTTTGCATGGTTTTGTTGTTCATTTAATTGAACAACTGCTTTTCATCTTTTGAATAAACACTTCTTTTCTTTTTGCATGGTTTTGCTGTTCATTTAATTGAACAGTTGTTGTTCAATCTATTTAACAACTGTTGTTCAACCTATTGAAGAACACTTATTTTTGTGTGGTTTTGTTGTTCATTTAATTGAACAGTTGTTGTTCAATCTTTTGAGCAACACTTCTCTTCTTTTTGCGTGGTTTTGCTGTTCATTTAATTGAACAATTGTTGTTCAATTTATTGAACAACACTTCTTTTTGCATGGTTTTTCTATTCACTTAATTGAATAGCTGTTGTTCAATCTATTGAATAGTTGTTGTTCAATCTGTTGAACAACTGCTATTCAATCTATTGAACAATACTTCTTTTCTTTTTGCGTTGTTTTGTTGTTCATTTAATTGAACAACTGTTGTTCAATCTTTTGAACAGCAGCTATTCAACCCAATTGAATAGCAAAATTTTTATTTTTTGTGATGGCTCTTCACTTATCTCAGCCCATTTTTCTTTTGTTTGTCATTTTGTTTTATTTTCACAGCATTAAGTACACTAATTTTATGAGGACAAAGAATTTATGGATTCTATTGAAGGGATTTAATACCATTAATGTTACGATCTTCAACAGGACAACTTCTTGATGATAGATTCTTTTCAAGAAAAGGAACACAATGATTTATATGCTACGTTACTGCATCATTTTCTATTGTACATGACACTGATTGATATCTTAAATACCATGTTGGTTCCATCCTTCCTAGTTATAATCTTCTCTGTCTATAACAAATAAGACTATGGGTATAATTTTTCTATTGACATGTTCAACTTCTTCCACCATCCTCGCTCTTAAGGAGTATTGAGCCTCCCTCTATTTATCATAAAAATGTGCAATAAAAACAAAATTTTGTTTTCAGATGGAGGATAAGGGGTCTCATTACGAGCCAGCCTACCATGTTCATAAGGCTGTAGCAAAGTGACATTCCCATTATGGCCACCACACCAAGGTTATGATCCATTGGATAGCCAAAATATCCTTGGAATAAGAGGTCTCATCACGAGCTGGCCTGATCACTTTTGCTACATCCCAGTGAATGGCGGTATGGTTATCTGGTTACCACGCCGGCACACTGATCTCTTCTGTAGAACAACAATAGAACTCTCCACTTCTAAATTGAGGATCCTTGCTCATATGGGTTAAAAGAAACCATGCTGAGGCTAAGGACGCCTGCTAGCAGCAGAGGATTTGCTTATGGTATTGAAGTTATATCTTATCCTCAATCATCACTATGATACCCTCTTCTTACTATTTCCTTTTATCGAAGAAATTGTTTCCTTAATTTTTCCCTGTCTGGAACCTTTATGAATGAGATACTACTTTTCGATCATTCGTATCATTCTAGGCTAGAATACTGTCAGCAGAGCATCCTTTTGGCATATTTCTATCCTTTTCTTTTTCACATAACTTATCATCAATCCAAAGCATCCTATCTCTTATTCATAACTATCTTTACACACTATGCTCTCATTATAACCATATCTTTTGCTGTCCTATCATTGATATGTGTACTCTCTTTCATTTACTGTCATATTGTCACTCCCTTGCCATGCCATTAGAATATCCCTTTCCCTGTCTAATTGGTCATAGGTGACCTCTCTTTTTAAGAAGGGGCAGGATTCCCATTATACCTTTACATGCGCTATATTTATTTTGCTTATTGGACTTGATATGTTGCTATGACATCCCATGATCAAATGACATGTGGCAGTATGATAGTCTGAGAATTAATATTATTAATTATCATAGAAATTTTGCTTGACATTACAGAATTTAGTTTTTACGTCTACTTGTTGTTCCATCTTACCAAAGAAATTGTTGTTCTTTGTTGTGTTTTTCTTGCTGTATTAATCTTTGAAAATTGTATGGCAAATATCGGAAGATTCAGGCATTATGGGTGGAAAATTGGTTCGCCGAGAGCCCTTGGTATTGGAAATTTCTAATAGAGCTAGGGAAATTTTGGTGCACGGAGGATGGATGTCATATTTCACCAGGCTTCAGGCCCCTAGCAGTGAAATCGCCCTCGAGTTTCTACAACACTTACAGAATGGGAAGTCCATAGTAAAAGGTATAAGAATAATATTATCAGAGGTTGTGATCGCTGAAGTCTCTAGGCTATTGGAAGAAGGAGAAGCATGGCCTAAAAAGCATGTAATGTTGCATGATGCAGTGGATATTTTCAAAGATTCAGGCGAAGAACTAACATAAAAACGCAAGGGCATTCAACCGTCCTCTCTAGGAGAACCATGATGTGAATTGGCAAGTGTCATCTAGAAGTACATTATCTATGATGGTTGACAGGATGTGGTGAAACCATGACAACTTAAACTCTTAGCCATTTTAAAGCAAAAGCTTACTGTCAATTTTCCATTTTTCTTAAATTCATTATTGCATGATACAACTGATAGAGTAAGATGGGATAAACTTCCTAATACTGTAATCAATCATCATGGTTTGATTAGACTGATTGTTAGTCATAGTCTTGCCCAGCATAATTTAACTTGGGATAATTTTATAGCACAACTAGAGATTAGGCTAGACCCTGTAGACCAAAATTTTGCAACCATGGAAATTGGACAACAGAACCCTGTTCCAAAGAGGAAAATAACTTCTCATACAGTAATAAGACCTCATAAGTGTAGGCATTCTACGAGGCTAAACCTAGTTCAGAGGACTTTTGTAGATCCTCAAGGTAGCACCAAACACCGAGTAGAGCCATCTAGTCCAATTACTGTATAGGACTATGAACCAGAACAGGAGGAAGAACATGATTTTGACCCAGAAAATGAAGCAAGGCCTTCTCAAACACCACCTATGAGCCCCCAAGATGATTTCTTGTAGGACTTTGATGAAGGGATGACTGTTATGAAACCAGCTGAAGAAAAGATAAAAAAGATAGATCAACGCCTTATATTTCAGCCTCTTCGAGGGGGCAACCTCCTTTACATTACATAAATGAACAATTCTTGGATGATACAAATGAAAATACCTCCTTTCTATATGTAGAATTCTAAGGGGTCATTATATAATCAGAGCCTACATAACAATAATAATGTAAGGGCACAATAATAACAATAGTGGGCTTCTATGGGGCACAATAGTAACAATATGGGCACTACATGGGTACATCAATATAATAAGGGGGTTGTACTAATAATAATAAGGGGCTTACACTAGTAGTAAAGGGGCCTAACATGCCCCTCTCCTTCAAAAAGTGTTGTCCTCAATGCTTGACTAGTTCTTGATGCTTCGGTATAAACTTCTTGTCCTTCAATGTGGAATATTCAGTGGGTAAGTTATTCCACTTGATGAGATACTATGAAATTTATTGATTTCGTGGTTTTTGGGTTCTTGTTTCTGTGACTGCTCCAGGTTCCAATATTATTTTTCCTTCCTCTTCAATTTCTGGCAATATTGTTTGAATTTGGATCTTTTGCAACTTTTGAATAAGTGGCTATACTTCTTCGTCCTTCTTCCATTCATCCCTTGTTTTGTTTATCCAAACTCGTTGGATAATAGAAATAGCACAAAACAATGCTTCCACATCCCCATCCTTGAAGAGTCTTCCCATTCGGTAAGGTCACCATTTTTTAAGTGCATGTAGTATTGTCAACATTTCCTTCTTATAAATAGCTTGCTTGAGATGTAGCAGTAAAAATACCCAATCACCTACATCAAAAAAATTTTCACTACGATGTTGATCTACCTGTTGTTTCGTTTTATTTTGCACTGAAGTGGCATTATCATTTAAAAGTTAGAGAACTTGTTGTTGATGCTCGATGTGATCTTTCACTGCTTGAACCTTTTTCTTCTTGATATGTCCTTCTACCTCTAGAGTTTGAGGAGTGTTAATTTCTTCCAATACTTTACAAGATATGATCGGATTCATTTCTTGATGCTCGATGTGATCTTTCACTTCTTGAACAATTTTCTTCTTGATATTTTCCTCTATCTTGATAGTTTGAGGAGTGGTAATTTCGACCAATGAATTACAAGATATGGTTGTATTCATTTCTTTTTTCTTGATGTGATCTTTCACTTCTTACACCCTTTTCTTCTTGATATGTCCTTCTATCTTGCAAGTTTGAGGAGTGGTAATTCTTGCTAATGCTTTACAAGATATGGTGTGATTCATTTCTTTTTTCTCTGGGGTGGGGTCCTGGCGTATATCCTCTTCTTTTGATGTTTCTTGATCCTTTTCTTCCTCTTCTTCATATTCTATGTAAAATAATTTCTTCTCAGCACACTGATGACCTTTAGTGCATTTTCTATCACAATTGTAACAAAGCGCTTTTTCTCTTTCTTCTTCCAATTTTTGTGGTGTAACCCTTGTAGATTGTGGAAGGCTAGGAGAAACAACACTTCCATATTTATAGTTATGACCGGTATGCTTCCTGGTTTCCATAATTTTGCTTTCCACTATGTCACAAAGCCCTTTTACTATTTCCAATTGTTGTGGTGTTGCTTTAAAGAATGTGCTGCTCTTTGTATCTTCATAATGTGTTATCATTTCCTCCGTAAAAATTGACCACATAACAAGTTGTTTACGAGAACAAAGCCCTTCATACCATAAAAATTGATCCACTTCTAAATATGAAGATGAAATACATACCTTTTGTAACAATGGTACACCATGTAGATCAAAATATTGCTCCATCTGAAGTATCCAATTTACCGGATCCTTGCCATCAACTTCCTCATCTTGCCTTTTCTTGATTTTAGAAGCTTGATCTTGAAATGACTGTAACTCTGTACTTTTGGATCTTTAAGTTCTAAAATTGTGACCTGCAGTAGCTCTCTGCGTCCACTTTCTAATGCCACCAGTCTTATCCAAATTGGATTCTCCAAGAAAGAGTTATGCACAATCTCCCAAGGTGACCTAATTATATACCTTTCCAGAAGATCGAACTTGTATGAAGTGCCAGGTGTCACTGTTTCGACCTTTGGCTCTAAACAATATATAGAAGAAACTACAGTCTGTTCTCTTTCTGTACATTCTTACGAAATTTCAATTCGATGCCCAGAGAGAAAGTTATGACGATTCCCCAGGTCACCTGTTTGGAATGTAATTCAGGAGTCTGCAAAAAGACCAAATTCCTCAGATCATATCTCCGTAAATATAGCGCAAAAAGTTATGAAATTTAGACCTGAGATTCAGCACGATTTCTTCTCAAATGGGTTTTTTTTAGCTTTTGTAACGTCGCAAAAAAAACGTTATAGCGAAAATTCCGTGATGACCTGTTTGGAGCAGCGAAACCCTAGAATCCAAACCTCTGATACCAAATATTATGAAACCAACACAAGAAAAGATAGAAAAGATAGATCAACGCCTTAGAATTCAGCCTCTTCAAGGGGGCATCCTCCTTTACATTACATAAATGAACAATTATTCGATGATACAAATGAAAAGACCTCCTTTCTATATATAGGAGTCTAAGGGGTCATAACATAATCAGAGCTGACATAA
>APFE031040847.1:372729-391252 GCA_000404065.3 Pinus taeda
TAAGGGCACAATAATAACAATAGTGGGCTTCTATGGTGCACAATAGTAACAATATGGGCACTACATGGGTACATCAATGTAATAAGGGGGTTGTACTAATAATAATAAGGGGGTTACACTAGTAGTATAGGGGTCTAACACATATTGTGTTGGTATTTGTTTCCTATTTGTTGGGGTTGTTGATTGATACATTACAATACACTAAGCTATAGAGAAACATTAATACGAACACTAGAAAAATGCCAATTCATTCTTGGAACAAATTTAACATGTTATTTCCAACCATTTTTTTCATTGAAAACATTAATTATAATATGGAGTGATAATATTGCAATGTTATTAATTCGATGCATTATTATATTCCAACATTCATTACAAACATTGAATTAATACGAAAACATATTATTATTATTATTATTATTATAATGCCTCTTATATTCTAACTTACTTTCAACAACCTTACAAGGCCAACAATGCAATGTCTTAAAAATTGTTTTCCCAAAAACATTCTTACAATGCTTTGCAATAAGTCATCCAGTAAGTTCTTGTAATGTTAATACATTTTGAAACCTATTTGGAGCAATGTTCATTTCATCAACAATAATTATTTTCAATGTTGTGTTCATTTTAGCAGTAGTGTTTATTTTCCAAACAAATTTCAATTTTGTAAGGTTATTTGAGCAAAAATGTTTATTTTCCAAATGTATTTGGAACAACTTTATCCTAACAGTTAGTGTGACCTCGTTAGTGATATATGTTACATGCATAATGTCATGGAACCAACACACATTTATTGTTCTAAAGAAATTCTTCCTTTAGAAGCTTGAGCAAGAGTTAAAGTTGGAGCCTTTGATAGCTTATGTTTTGTATGAGGATTCTAGAGTTAAGACATGGAGAGTAAGTTTGAGTTTCACTAGATAAAGTTGAAAGCCCCAAACCTCTACTAGAATGATGGAGAGGTTTAGGATATGATGAATTTTCTAGAAAATGTGGCATCCTTGATTGTGTATTTGTTCACACATTATCATGGTGAATACTTTTAGAGAATATTATTTAGGTGAATGGGTTGGTGCATAGTGTTGGCATATGGTTGATAATATATATGAATCATATTGCATTGGTATTGGTTTCCTATTTGTTGGGGTTGTTGATTGGTGCATTAAAATACACCCAACTATGGAGAAACATTAATACAAACTCTATAAAAGTGCTAATTCATTCTTGGAACAAGGTTTACATGTTATTTCCTACCACCAACAACCTTACAAGCCAACAATGCAATGCCTTACAAAGTGTTCTCCCAAAAGAATTGTTATAATGCTTTGCAATAGGTCCATCCAATGCATTCTTGTAATGTTAATACATTTTGAAGCCTATTTGGATCAATTTTCATTTGAACATCAATGATTATTTTCTAGGTCGTGTTCATTTGAGAAGTAGTGTTTATTTTCCAAACAACTTTCAATTTTCTAGGGTATTTTAGCAACAATGTTTATTTTCCATATGTATTTGGAAACAATTTCTTAAAATGATTAATGTGACCTCCATAATAATATATGTTACATTCCTAATGTTATGGAACCAACACTTGATTGTTGTTCTAAAGAAATTCTACCTTTGGAAGCTTGAGCAAGAGTTAAATTTGGAGCCTTTGATAACTTATGTTTTGTACGAGGATTCTAGAGGTAAGACATGGAGAGTAAATTGGAGTTTCAATAGATAAAGTTGAGAGTGGTAAAACTTTACGAGAATCATGAAGAGGTTTAGGAGATGATGAATCTTCTTGAAAATCTAGCATCCCTCATTTTGTATTTTTTCACATTAGTGGGTAAAAGGTCCTTAGATGGAGCTATAGCAATGGCCAAAGCTACTCGTAAATTGGGATTGTGTCCTTTTTATTTATCTTAATGAAATCTACTTGAAAATGAAAATGACAAGAATGAAGGACATTATGTAGGTTTTAAATATTGTTAATAATCATATGAGGATTGGAGAGTTTACTACTAGGCTTGATCTTCCACATATTATGTGTGATAGCATGATTGTTTTAATAATCAAGTTTGAGCATGATTACTCTATTTGGTACATTTTTCAAAGAAAATATGTGATATAATTTCATGTCCTAAATTCTAAACCACTTTACATTGATGTCAAAGGGGGAAGTAAGAAGAGGTAAAGATATTTTGTTTTCACTACAAAAAGTGAAGCACGAATGTGTTTCCATCAATGCTAAGGGGGGTATTGATGGCATTGTTTTCATTGATGGTAAGAAAGGATGTTACAAGATACTAATGAGAAAGGAACAATAAAGGAGTAGTAGCAAGGAACACTAAAGGTAGGAAAGGAACAATAAAGGAGTAACAACAAGATAATGTATGAAATGATAATGTGTGCACTAATGAACGTGATCAACAAAATTATGAAAAGGAGCAACAAAAGAATGATATGGCCTAGTTGAATAAAAATTTTGTTGCCTTTGGGTATATTTGTGTTGACGGCTTTGAGAAGTCATGATGACATGATGTAATGGAAGGTAAAGGCATAAATGTGTTGTGATACATATTTTGGAGAGATTTCTATGTTGAAGAATTTGTTGTGATAGGAAATTTTTGTTGACATGAACTGTTGCCATGCAAGGCAAAGGAGGAAAAACTCTAGGACAATAAAAAAGGACAAGACTCAACGTTTTTTACACAATGAAATGAATAAAATATGGCTTTCATCATATAGATGGCTTTGGAGAGTGAATGTCACATGCATATGGCTTGTTATAATGTGCATGATGTTATAGTGTGCTTCTTTTGGCATTATGTTTATGTTGGTGTAATTAATCATTATAGATGGTTGAATACTATTTTCACCGCTTATGTACTTTCTTATATTCTCAAAATATGAAGGGTTTGGAAATGAGTGGGTGGAAGGAAAAGATTCAAGAGTCACTTCATATCCTTATGTGGAATACAAAGAGCCAAAAGAACTATCTTTATAAAAGATGTTAGTTTTGGAATGTAGATTGTGAGAGAAGGCGTGAGAGATGTGTTAACACAAAAAAACCATACACCTCCTTGTACAATCTACAAGACATTAAAGGCATATAGCGGAATGCATAGGTGGGCAATTTTCGAGTCGAATACATTACAAAGATTCAAAAATCAATGGTTCTCCTAAGGTAAAAAGTTTATAAAGGAAATTAATTGAGGTTGTGCATATATTTCTTTGATAGAGCACACATGACACATCACCAAGAAAGCTATGTGATTGTAGAAAAGGTGACTGAGCAGTCCCAGACTAGTCCACACACTTGGAGCCGATTTCTTGATATGAGGTCAGCTTAGTACAGTCGGATTTGAGTTGCCTTGGAGAAGTGCAACCCTCAATGGAATCATATTGTCCTACTCATGTGTATTTATCATACATGTACCAAGAGAGTGGAGAGGGATTAAAAAAATTCTATATGAACAGGCCATGGAAGAGAAAAAAATAAGAGAGATCATTATTATGGCGAAATTGCTTGTAAGAAAACCATCATTTCATTGTTGAACCAAGGAATTGAAGAGCACTAGCTTGTTGTCCAAATTTCTTCTAAGAAACCCAACCTCCTAGTAAGTGAAGAACAATCCACCCTTTGGTGAGTCTTCACACTTCTTTGAGAGAGACGAGTAAATTCCAAAGAGATTAAGGAAAAGAAACATCCTTGTTGAGGATTATTGAGCTCCCTAGGTCACAAAATTCCCTTCAAGTGGTATAGTATTCTAATTATATTTAACCTCTATCACCAAAAATAAATAAAGGAACATTTTCCATATATTATTGATGTGTTTTCTCTATTTAAGCATTGTTATGTTCATTCACCTCTTTAATTAAGTTTATGTTTTTTGTATGCAGTGTATCCATTGTTTACAATGTTGTGTCTACTTAAGTCTGTCCATTATTAACATCAAATTGGACTGTGATCCTTTATAGGTAACAATCAAATGCTAAGGGGGTGTTTTTTGGTACACTTGTGCTCCAAAAAAACTACAACATGAATGACCATACCACTAATTGCTATTAATTAATCTACTAATTGTTTGCAGGACCTCCTCTCTCCACAAACATTGTTCAAGATGATCTTCACCTCTCTGGAATTTTTATAGTCCCCCTAGTCCTATTCTAAGCCTGTGGAAGTGAAGAAATTTTTGTGTTTTCTTGTCGCATGCTTTCTTCTCTTACAGACGCGAAGCGCTAATCTGTATCTTTGGAAACTGCAAAGTACGTGTCTATTTCTAGAGAACACATGCAAAATACAGAAAAATAGCAAAAAATAATTGTATTTTTCATTTTTCTTAGGTGATTGATAGTCTCTAGTGAATTACCTTCACCTATACATTCTCTATTTACTATTCAGTACCCCTGGTTTCTTGAGTGAACCATTATTCATTAAGAAATTAGATTTTTAATTGTTTTATTTTTAATTTTAGTTGCAAAGAAATACCCACATAACTTAATTAGGGAGAAACGTAAGTGGCCATAATCCACATATGATTTCAAACTATTTCACTTAATTTTTAGAAAATCACATTATCTTAATTAGTAAAGAAGGTAAGTGGCCATTATCCATGAATCTTATTACTAACCAAAACAATTTTTTTGGGACTAGGGGAAAATTTTAGTAAATAAAGTGAGTAATCCCTGCTTCCCTCGCATCTCCTAGATGGACCTAGGCTTCCATATGAAAACCTTCCTAAAAATATTTGAATTTCCATCTCCTTCATTAGACTCCACATAGTTTAATAGGTAAAAGTAAGTGGCCCATAATCCACAAACTAATTTCCTTTTCCATGCAAGGAAAAAACAACTCTAATGTAATTAAAGGGATATTGAAAAGGATCATCACATATCCAAACCTTATCACACTTGTATGTTCACATTACATCACACATTAAGCCTGAATATACTTTTTAGTCAAAGACCATCCATTTTTGGATATTCGATTACTTAGTGTATTTTGGCTTAACAAGTCACCCCATTAGCGAAATAAGCCTCTTTAAAAACTACTATAACTTGAACAAATTAAGTTTCCCCACATGGGCCACAATTTTGTTTTTAGTTCACGTTAGGACCAATGTGGGTAGGCATCCCATAAGATGCCATTCTCATGATTCACCATTGAAACATAGTTGTTGACTTTCTAGGGAGCTTAAACATCTTCAAAATTTCCACGGAAAGGAAAACCTCAGCATGGTAGAGACCCAATTCAGAGGGGCTTTGACTTAGGCCCAGTGCATGTGGTACTCTTTGAGGCTACCTAAACCATATAGTTCTCGGTACTGGTAACCGATTACCAAGAAGCTAAGGAATCAAATGATCACGTGGAAAGAAGGTAGTTAGTGTCCAAAAATAGGGCATCCTTCCCTATAGGTGACGATACAGGCATCACTCGATCCTCATTACCATTACCTTGGTTGATTCCTTGGTTGCTCGAAGGCGTCACCAGTTCTTTTAGTGCATTGCCCCAAGACCCATAAGAGGTTATCTCTGCAAGGCCACGTTACTTTGAGAGTGAGCATGATGATTAGGTATTAATACGACTATTGAGAATACGCAACAAGGAAAAACCATTTTTTTGTCTACTTGGTCACATAGTTTAATTAAAGGAACCATTCATATTTTCGCTTTGCTTGATGTGTACGATCAATTTTTCATTAATATGTATATCTCTTCCCATCACTAAAATAAAAGTAGCACATAATATAAATTGACACTATAGGGGACCCCAAGACTCCTCATTGATCTAGGTGTTTCTTAAACCTCCCCCCATTACCAGGAGGCATACTATGACTCTCACCATTTAGGTGGAGAAGACATCATTCAGCCACCATGATTAGATCCTATTTTATTGCGCAACTTTTCTTGGAGATCCTCCATGAAAAGGGACAACCTTTACCATTCTTGAAGGATCCTCTCATGCTACACCCTTTGGGAGGACACACACTTGTCCTCCAGACAATCCCCTAGCTACCTGTCAAGGTATTCATGCTGTGGTATCCCCAAAGAGGTCTTTGTTACACATAGCTATCTGAAATCGATTTGTGATGGAAGCAAATGCAAAATCCCATTTTTAGCCTTACTAAATCTCTTAGATTTAAGTAGGCTCACAAATGATGCGATCAAACATGGCCAAAAGTTTCCATCCATGTCTATAAATCTCGCTTCAAATACTCCAAATTTTGAGGGAAAGCAGTGCGATGACCTAGGGAACCACGTCGTGAAATTTCAACTGTGGTGTTAATCTAACAACATCACATAATATACTATTATATTAAGGTTATTTTAACACACCAGGACAGGGCCTGCTTCAAAGTGGTATATACACCATCCCTCTACGTCTCATAGAATCTTTAGCTCATTAGCTAAAGCATTCCTTACCTTCTTGCAAATCCAATTCCACCATGATTTTGGGTTGGAGCTTCTAACCATTTTCAGGAAAACACAGGCTATGAACATCTTGGACGACATCCATGAGTGGAGGAAACATCAAAGCATGTGCAAAACAGATTTTGAAAATAAAGTCCTCCTGGACATTTTCTTGGGATCCCTCACCTCTAAAATCTCAAAAGACATCGCTAAAACATTCCCACAAACCAAGGAAGAAACCGTCAGTATATATTACCAACTCAAGTTGATATATAATGAGTTAGGGTATATTGACCACGTACTTCGAGATGCCCCACTCCTGCAATCTTATCAAGAAGTAGCAGGCATGTCCAATATCGTTGATGGATTAATTGGGGCCCTATCCCAAAGACCTCACAGCAGTAGCAGCCAATACCCTGCATGTCCAACGAATGACGGATCTTACGATGTTGCACCACCATTAGAAAATACTGGGTATTATAATGGTGAACCCACACCTATGTAGAATATAGGCAATAGGGTTAACGAGTAGTAGGCCCCCCAAGGAGGCTCGTATCATACCTTATAAGGAAATCAATACTCCTCGTGAGTATTGAAAGAATGTTTTCTCCTCCAAACCAGTACATTACCCAGGGATAGGAGAACTGATATTCTCCTTTCCCCATGCCATAATAGAAAAACTTGCCAAATAAAAAAAATGCATGGGTAAATCTAGTGCAACTCTCTCTCACTTCACTGCATCAATTATAAGAACAACCAAATTTGGTTAATTCTTCTAATAGTGCTAGGAAACAATTGAAAAATAAACCAAAGTGAAAGCCCGAGGAGGGAGGAAACAATTAACAACAACCCCCAAGGGCACCAAGAAGGGACAACCCCAATTGGAGCCAAAACGAGGCTATGACCAATAAAAATTTGTAGAAATAGGGAAAGAACACTAGTCTTTAGACTAATCATGCATGTGCCATCTATGAGAAATATGGAAATTATACCCATCGCTTTCTTGAGTTTCCCTATTTGAAAAGGATTACAAGATAGTAGCAGGAAAAGTGGCCTACTAATTGTAGTCATGCAAGAGCACTTTCCTCTTCACGGAATTGTTAACACCCAACAACAAGACCCATTTGCAGAGAACCTCAAAAAAAATCCTAACCATAATATCTTCACGATAAGAGAGGATGTCCACTTACAAATGAGGAATCATACTTATGAGGCTCCCCCATAACCTAGTTAATCCAGCGTGGCTAAGGCTATACCTACTAGACTATTGATAATTACAGAACTCCCATAGGTGTCATGCCTAAAATAGTTAAAGGACCTTTACGGGGTGCACAACCCAATTCAAGAGTTTTCCACACTTCCAACATAGTAAATGACTTGGTTCAGTCGCCGTTAGTTATTTTAGCACTGGAAATCTTACAAACATGCCCAACCGAGTGGAAAACCCTACTTTCCACTTTAGGTGCAATCGAGCCATCTGATTCCCTCCTCATGGTCTTTGACTTTGACAAAGCTACTCCTTGGATACCCTCAGCCACTGCTTTGCAAATCCTTATCTCAGTCGAAAACATCAATATCCATCATTGCATCGTCGATGAAGGGGCCTCCACATGCATCATTTCCAAATCTGTTTGAAAAATATTAGGATCCCTTGAACTTAAGCTTTCTGACATAACGGTCAAAGTGTATGATGGGCACCCTTCTACCCCCATCATCCTATACCCTAGCATTCCAATTAAGTTGGCTGGAAAAAAGGTGTTAATATAAATTGAATTACTCGACACCTAGTTGTATTACAATATCCTCATAGGCTGAATCTATATGTGTGAAATACTCGCAGTCACCTCATTGGTGTTCAGAATCATGATGTTTCCTCATGAGGGAAAGTTCATTACCATTGATCAACTCACATACTACAAGAACACAACTTCATCCACACCAGATGGTGTGTTTCCCTTAGTATCCCACGAAATGGTCACTGCTTACACGGAGCTCATTCCATCATAGTTTAAGCCATCAAGTCTCCTAGGAACACTCCCAAGAGACCCTTTGATAATAAAATAAATGGTCCCAAGTACCAGAGAAATAGTTTGCATGATGACTTCATGAAACACTGCCCAAATACCAAAATCAGTCCCATAAATCTCAACACCTGCAACTAAAGAAGTCAGGTATTTACGCCCTGCAATCATGCGAATACCTTTCTTATGCCTCCCACTTGGTTTTGTTTCACACCAAGCCATGGGAACCCTCAAATTACCAAATATGGCTCTTGCAATACTAGTTTTGTACTTAGTCCCCATGATTATGTCAACTGAGTCAGGACACATGCAACAAGGGATCTTCTGTGTACTTCCATTCCACAGGAGCACCCCTACTCAAAACCGTCTGACACGTACCACAATTGGAGCCACCTAAAAATCAAAAGAAATTGTAAAAACCAAGAAAATTCTAGCTCCTCCAAACCTGTACAACCCTACACATCATGTGAGGATTTCGGGCACTCAACTCATATATGTCCCAAAATAGATGAACTAAAAGCATTAATGAATGCTTCCAACACATTGGTAACCTCAGGTCCACCAAAATAAGTGAAATTTGTACCCTTACGAAACAAGGAAGTACTCACTAACCATGCATGAGCCAGACGTGATAAATATGGGCATTACACTCACCATTGTTTGAATATCCCTGAACTGTAAAAGATGTGAAAGGGTATCATCCAAGCCATGAACAATGAGTCCCTAGTGCCAACCCTATTTCCACATAACAAAAAATGCCAAAACATCTTCTACATATAGGAAGAGGCATCATCCAACTCCGTACCCACCTATAACACGTGAAGACAGAATAAGCCATATTTTCACCCCTCCACTTTACTCTATGGTATATGTGACAATCCCACCTATTCGGTAGACTAGTGTTGGTGCACTGAGATGGCCTTTTACAGGCAATCTTAATTCCTACATTAATTGTCAACCCCAGGTAAGTATTTTTATCTCAAGAGTGTCAGCACAATATATGCAGTGAATTCAAAGGTTATCACTAATAATTATCTCTTCAATTCAATCCACAAAATTCTGAAATAAATAGCTAAGGAAGAAATAACTCTGAAGGAGATCTTAACATACTCTGTAATTTTGTTTAACTTATTCCGAAATCAAATGAATCTGAATGTGAATGAAAAGAATCACACTCAAAAATCTTCAAATAGAATTAATATTAACTCACTCAATCAAGAAAGAGAACTATAACAACTAAAAAACAATGATAATCTATAGAAAATCTGAATTGAACAGCAAATCCTCATTGAACTACAATATCAATTGAATGACAAATCCTAATTGAATGACAATCTCAATTGAATGAAAACTGATAATTGAACAATGACCAAGCATATAATGATAAATGATCCCTAAACAAAAATTTATATATGTAAGAAAATTATGGAAATCAATTAAGGTTATCTCTAATATCTATTAACATCACTCAAAATGAACGACAATCTACTACTGAAACTAACATAACCAATCCAATCAAAGCATTACACAGATATATCACACGGCTAAGTCTAAATCGAAATGAACAACAATATGAATCAGAATCGTCAACCTTCGCAATAAGAGAAATGATATTAACTGAACATTAACAATCAGTTAAGACTATGTAGAAAATATTATAACACAAGAAAGTAATAGAACTTCTCTTGACCGGGCCCAGAGTCAGCAAAAGTATTCGCTAAGAAATACTCAAAATATAAGTATGGATCAAACACATTATTTCTTCATTAATATAAGTAAAAAGGTTACAGGATCATTGAGATAACAACACTATATGTCTCAAAAATAATAATTACAAATTATGAAAGTTTGAACTTTGTGCAGTTTTGCCTTTCAGCCTTATATATTACATTTAGAAAATAAATAGATAAAAGTGAATCCTCAGGATCAAGGGATCTTGAGGATTTCACTATACATAATCTGATCTTCTCATGAAATAGCATTAGTCTTCCTTATATCTCTCTGCCTTGCCTACCACAAATGTTGTCTTTTCCTTTTACTGCCTAGTATTTCTCTATCAATTGAATGACTATTGACCAATCTGCATCTTTTGCACACACGGATAGTAAAAAGCTAGTTTCTTGTACTAGATTTATTTAAGTCGTTACCAAGTTCTTTCATCCAACTTGAGCTATTATTTCCTTTGTTTCATTCCATAAATAGAGATAATCATGTAATGATGAATGTGAAATAAAGCAAATACCAATGAGAAAACATACATTTTTCTTGACCCAACATACTCTCCATCTTACCTTGTTACATGTCCTCAAGTAATTAAATAATTGATGTGTAGCTGAGTTAGGGAGTAGGTAGGATACACCTCCTCCTTATAATTTCTGAAGGCATTTTTCTTCTTTAGTATAGCAAAAGCTTGGGTAACGTCTTGATCCTTGAAGGTGTAGTCACAACAATACTTATCTAGAGGATACCATTTCATTGGAATCCTATACTGACATCCTATCCATTCAGGCCACATTGTTAAAATCATGTTACTGTACTTGTAAAAATGAGAGGAGGGATCTTTAAAGTTCTGGTATCCAAATGGTTCTCGATTTCTAATAGTAATGCTGGAGACCTCCTACCTTTGTCTAGCTATAGATAAACCTTCCTCTTCATGTACCTCCGCTTCAAGGGGTTTTTCCACAGAAGGGATTGGTTCCCTCTGTTCCTCCATGGCATAAGTGAATGGTAGGGTTTGATCACAACCAGGGCTATCAGCAGGGGCAGATTGTTCTCTATCCTTGCCAAATATTCCCATGTTTTCTAGTACCCTGGCGACTTCCTCCTCATAGTCTCGCAAAGGGGAATTTTTTAGACTTAGAGGAGGTGTCTGGGATGGTCCAGCCTCATCTCTTTGACTTGGGATATGGTGCTCGTCTGTCACTCACATAGAGAACCCATGCTTTGCTGGGTTCAGGGGCACAGAGTGAACCCACAGAGGAATTATTTAATTTGGTTTGCAAATTTCTATGGTGTGGTTTTTAAGAGAATGACTTCAGATATTCCACAGTTTTCATTTTTAATTTGTCAACATTTCGATTCTAGACCAAGAATTATTTATTTTCAGTGTCCTTCTCGAACCTGGGGATGTTGGCCCTTGTTTATCTGTTACTGTGTTTTTTGGAGGTGGAGCCAAAGTAGGATTTACAACATTGTCCCAAGTTAACTGTTGTTGGGCCAGTCCATTCATGATATTCAATTTAATAAATCCATGATGACTCATTACTTTATGTGGGTCCTTAGCTGTCCCAACTCGATGGGCGACATCATGTAATAGGGAATTCATATAAAAAAACAGATTAATTGAAATGTTTTGTTTTAAAATAACTAGAAGTTTATGTTGTTGGGGCTTTACCACATTAGGGTTGACCATTTTAGGTAACGTACCTTTGCACAATGACGACCAATTCTTTCCACGAATGCCTTCATGTCGAAGGATGAATCCCTTTTCCTGTCTGCACCAGTTGCTCACCTAGATCCTGGAATAGTTCAATCGCATTGTGTAGAAGGATGTGTTTTTCTATCCATTTTTTCCCCTCTACTTGAAGTCGAGTGACTTTAGCTATGACCACATCAGAGACCATTATACTTCTGCCTCCTACCACTGTGCTACTATTCTGCAAATTCTGAAAAAATTCGAACATCAACACCTCATGAAATCCCCGCAATATATTTAGATATTGTAGTCATCCTATGTGCTCAAGAGTTGCATGAGCCTGATCTGATACCATAAGAACTGGAGGTTCATTCTAGATATCTCTTCCTCCCATGACTGTTGTACTCGTAATTGGTTCACTTGTATGCAATTGTTTTACACTTCAATAATTCAGAACATCAACAGAGAATGTTGCAATAATTAACAGAGAAATGATGATGTTTTGAGAATTAATATCATATTTAGTTAAGTCATTTGTCCCGTCAACCACACTTAATAGAGGATCATGAGTCTGCATGGCAACCATAATGGTTGTCGTCCTTTCCCTAATTAGAAATACTTACTAATTATTACGCATTCATAATCATCATGCAGCCCTTACCAAGAAGTTAACTCAAATTATTATCACACAATTATCCATACATGTCACACATGTCAAGCATACACAGGCCATCCCCTGTTTGACGAGAAAATGGTGCCCGCATCCTTTAAGCATGTGAAAAGCAAGTGAAAGCATTGAAAATACATTAATGTTGGCAGCTAGACCCAAAAACAATGTGCTAATTGGTAGGGAAATTCAAGCAATACACATCATCGAATGTGAAATGGCCTTAAAAAATCAAAACATAGTTTTTAATTCATTATGTCAAAATATTTTCACCGTAAGCAGTATCAATAAGAAAGGCATAATTGGTGGTATGTATTAATTAGTATGGTAAAATGATTGGACAATTAGAATATAATGAATATATAACATAAGTTACCATGTAGGTCAGCTTGTAAGAGTTTTGTTCAAATGGAAAATTCCCTTTAGAAACAAATCCATAGTTGATAAGAGCTAGAGAACATTTGGAAGTGTAAGATAATACTCCAATACCACAAATGCGCTAAAGTCCTCATTTTAGTATGTAGATGGTTCTTCTTTTCTTGTCATAAGGAGACCACTATGCTAGCATGGTGATTAGATTACCATAGTGCCATAAACCAGGATATAACAAAGTGATGAGACCCCCTGTCCCTCTAACAGTTTCGAGCATCAAGAAGGTCATTAGCTTGGTTTGGTGGCCAAATTGAAATGTCACCTATTACATCCTTATGATCATGGTAGGCTGGCTTGAGATGAGACCCCCTATCCTCTTTAAGAAAATGTTTGATGCATTTTCATATCTCATTATTTCCATTTTTTTAAATAAAAAAATTATTGTAAAAAGAGGGAGGCTCATTTGCTCCTTAAGGGTCAGGGATGGTGTAAGAAGTAAAAATATGTCAATGAAAGTTTATAATCTTATCCCCATATCATCATGCCCATGAGATTTATCCATTAGAAAGTGTAAACATAATCCAGCATGGTTTGAAAATAATGAATCATTTTATGATGTGTCCAAAGAAGAGAGATTTAGGAAATCATTATAAACATACTCTGTATCATATTTTGAATAAAGATAACCATCAAAAAGCTTCATAGGTCATAATGGTATTTTCCTTACTATTTTTCCTTATATCAGGCACAAATCCATTCAAATGATGTGTATTCACAATACAAAGGAAAACAAAGAAGATGTCATACTAACCGTCAATTGAAGAATTCACAATTTATCCTATTTAAAAAGACAAAAAGTGTTGTTCCATGGATTGAACAACAATTGTTCGATCGATTGAACAACATAAATTAAAAGAAAAAAAAACATGCACAAGTGTTGTTCAATTGATTGAATAGCAAATTTTCACTCATTTGAACAACAAAAATCAGAAATATAAGTGTTTTTTGATCGATTGAAAATCAATCATTTAGTCATTTCAACAGGAAAAATTGCAAACAAAAAGTGTTGTTCAATCGATTGAACACCAATCATTCAAACATTTCAATAACAAAAGTTGCAAGCAAAAAGTGATGTTCAATCGATTGAACATCAGTAGTTCAATCGTTTGAACAACCAAAAATCACAAAAAATTAATTGTTGTTCAGTCAACTGAACAAAAATCATTCAATTATTTGAATAGAAAAACAAAAACCGCAAAAGTGTTGTTCAATCGATTGAACAACAATCGTTCAATCATCCGAACAACCAAAGAAACAAAAAACGAAAAAGTGTTGTTCAATTGATTGAATAGCAATCGTTCAATCATTTGAACAACAAAAGAAACAAAACGTAAAAGTGTTGTTCAATCGATTCAACAAGAATCGATCAATCATTCGAACAACAAAAATAAAAAATTCGAAAGTGTTGTTCAGTTGATTGAACAACAATCGTTCAATCGTTTGAACAATAAAAACAAAAGACATGGACATGTTGTTGAATTGATTGAACTTCAATTGTCCAATCAATTTAATAACACTTATCAAGCACATAAAGCAATAAAAATTCTCATATTTACATGGTAATGCTTATTCTTAATTGCAATCAATTGAAAGTAATATATACATTATTTACAAATTTAAAGAAATCACAAGTTTTTGAAATAAAAGTTGCTAGGTCATCACTTCCTGTAGTTAATATTTGTATGGAGGGATCCTCCCATACCTACTCGCTAAAAGACTCCTTCGTGAGTGCTTTGTGATAGAGGTGCACTTGGTGCCCATTCACCTTAAGAGAATGGCCATATCTGTTAGTGGTAGTCAACGTAAGAGTACCATTTCTATGCAGTTCTTGAATCTCATAAAGGTTGAGCCATCTTGTTTGCAACTTGCCCAGGAAATCCTAGAATCTCGAGTCATAATGGAGTGCCCAATCCCCATTTTGAAACGTTTTCTTCTTGACAAAGCTGTCATGCCATTTTTCCCTTTGTTGTTGAATAATTGCAGTCCATTACAAAGCAAGCAACAAGCCTCATATAGTTCGTTGATCTACTAGAGTCACTTGGTTTGGGCTTCTGTTAGATCCAACCCCACTTCCCAGGTCGTTCTTAGAGTCTTTATTTCGAGTTCGATCGGAAAAATAGGTTCTTTGCTGAACAGGAGCTGGTATGGAGAGTATCTAGTAGTATTCCTCCAAGTCATGTGATAGGCCTACAAGGACTCTGGCAGTCTAGCAGCCCAGTCTCGTCGGTGTGTTGAGACCGTCTTAGTCAGAATTGCTTCAATGACATTATTGGTGATTTTGATCCTCTTGTTTGCCCATGGGTGATACAGGGAATTCATCCTATGCGTAATATGATGATTTCTGAGAGTGGTAGTAATATTGTGTCCTACGATTTTTTCTCCCCCATCTGTGATCACTTCTTGTGGTAAACCATGTTGCACAAATAGCACAAAAACGAAGTTAATCACATCTTCCTCTATGGCTCTTGGAAAATCTATTTCTTCCACCCATTTTGCCACATAATCCGTGGAAACCAGTATGTAGGCCTTCTGATTGGATGGTAGATGGAATAGGCCCACAAAGTCCAATGCCCAACGCTCAAAGGGTTCTATGACTAGTTGGGGCTGCAAAGGCATTTCATCATATTGGTCAAGTCAGCCCTTCCTTTGGAAACTATCACAAGCCTGGGCATATTTATTAGCATCCTTAAAAATAGTGGGCCAATAATAGACCATCTATAATACCTTATGCTCTGTCCTTCGATCTGCAAAATGTCCCTCACAAGGCTCATCATGGCAAGCCCTCAGGATGTCATAAATCTCATCCTTAAGGATGCATCTGCGTATGCATATGTTGGCCCCTTTGTGAAAAAGATATCCACCTATCTAAGAGAATCCAGCATTTCATTGAGCGATCAATTTTCTCTCTCTTGTAGTCAAATGGCTACGTAGCTTCCCTACTACGAGATAACTTTCCACATCTGCGTACCATGGCATCTTGACTGCCATGGAAAATAGATGTTCATCCAAAACTTGGTCATCTACCGCTAGTGGGTCATTGACCTTCAGGATTCAAGATAGAAAATCAGAAACTAGGTTTTCCTTCCTCAGACAATACTTAATAGTAATGTCGAACTCCTGCCAAAGCAATAGCCACCATGGTACTCGACCATTTGTGATAGGTTTATTAGTCGATACCAAATGGTAGAGTGATCATTGTACAGAAAGACTTGGTAGCCAGTTATATAGTGTCAAAATTTGTTTATTTCATAAATAATAGCTAAGAATTCCTTTTTTATCATTGTATAGTTAAATTCTGTAGAAGTGATATTTTTGCTAATATAATATATGGCATAAGGTTTCCTGTCCCCCTCTTTACCAAGGAAAACACCTATGGCTACATTTGATGCGTCCGTGGATATGTGGAAAGGTAGCTCCCAGTTTGGTCCATGTAATACTGGTGCTGTTGACACTAGTTTATTTAAACCTATAAAAGTCGTGTCACATTTTTCAAACCAGTTGAAATCAACATTTCTAGTTAAAGCATAGAGAGGCGCAACAGTTTTAGAAATGTTTTTAATAAACCTATGATAATAGCCTACATATCCCAGGAAGCTACGTACCTATTTCTGAGTGCAGGGGGTAGGCAGTAAAAGAATTATATAAATTTTTGTTGGATCTACCTATATCCCAGCTGCGGAAATATAATGTCCCAATATTATTCCCTCAGTCATCATCAGGTGACACTTGACATTTCTTAAACATAACCTGGTAGCAATGCATTAATATAAGACATTTTCTAATGTTTGCAATGCTTGGTCGAATTCATCCCCATATGGAGTAAAGTCATCCATATACACCTCAAGTCCTTAATTTATTAAATCAACAAATATGTTGAATATAGCTCTATAGAATGTAGCTAGGGCATTATACAAGACAAATGGTAATACTCTATACACAAATGTACCATAGGGACAGATGAAGGTTGTTTTCTCCTGGTCTTCAGGGGTGATCTGAATCTGATTGTAATAGCTGAAACCATCTAAGAAGGAAAAGAAATGCTTCCTTGCCAAATTTTCAAGGACCTAATCGATGAATGGGAGGGGGAAGTCATCTTTCTATGTCCTCTTGTTCAACTCCCAGTAATCTAGGCAGATACACCACTTCCCATTATTCTTAGGGACGACCACCAATGGAGAGACCCATTTACTGTCCAAGATAGGATAAATGAAGTTTACATCCAACAACTTTTGTAACTCTTCTTTCATAATGTCCTTGTGATGTGGATTCAATCTCCATATAGATGTTGTGTGCACATAGCTGTGGGTCTATTCCTTTGATATCAGGATAATCCCAAGCAAAAGCCCCTTTATATTTTTGCAAGACCTGTATGAGTTTTCACTACTGATCGTTATCGAGACTATCATTAATATTTAGAATTTTTCCTAGCTCGATCTCAACAGGTTTTCTGTTATGAACAATAGTTGTCTGAATATGCGGGTCATCAATATCCCTCAGAGGATCCCCCATGACTTCATTATCAATTTTTTTTTTCAACATTTAACACTTTACATTGCTCACATTAGCTGGCTAATTTATAAAATTTTTGATACCGTCATCTTCAGTCTTATTTCTAAATTCCAATGCCTCTGTTACTGTGAGTGGTGAATGGATGCTTTCCTCCCGTTGCACTGGTGGTTTTTTACATATTTTAACAAAGGGCAGACTTGGCTTGGCAAGAGGATATAACACAAGATTTTTTACAACATCCCCTTTTGCAATAGTCATGATTCCTTCTCAAAAGCTGATATAAGCATCATTTATTGCCACCCAAGGTCAGCCCAGAATCAAAGGGTGCCCATCCAATTGATTCTTTGGGTTTATAAAAAGAAAATATACTCGATATTCCCATGAATCAATAGAAACTATAATATTGTGTAAGGTTCCTTCTGGACTTACCACCAAATGATCAACAAGTTCAAATAAAGTGGTGGTTGGTTCCAGGTCTGTAATACGAAGTGCTTGATAGGTTTCTGCTCTTAAAATATTAATGGTTGCACCGAGATCAACTAGTGCATTAGGAAAAGAGTGGCCATATATCTAAACTATCATTATGATATTTCTAGGATATTTATACTTTATTGGAGTTTCCCCTCCCAACAGTAAATCATATAAGGTTCCTACAACGTGAATGGTGGGTCAGGTTTTTGCTTTCTTCGTAGGATTCTTTACACATATATCTTTAATTGTTTTAGCATAGATGGGAATGTCTTCAATGAAGTGGAGGAGAGAAATTTTAGAACAAAGATTTTTTATTTCCCTTACAAGATCAAAATCTAGATAAACAGTAGGTTTGGGTATTGTTAACCTTTCGGGGAATGGGGGAGAAGTGATTGTAATTTTTTTGGGGTCTTCATGCTGATATGTCTCTTCTACTTGCTGTAGTTCGATATTAATTACAAGTGGTGTGTTACACTGAAATTTGTCACCATGACTATCTGCAGTTAATATGGCTCCATCAATAGTCATATTATCCTCCTTGTCAAGCCTAATACCTCTGCTCTTCATGTCAAGCTTCAAAAAAGAGAGAAAGTCACTAAAAACATGTTTATA
>APFE031040854.1:0-17924 GCA_000404065.3 Pinus taeda
CTGTTCATGTAGGACAGCTGGCTGCTTCTTGAGCTCGGAGGGGAGATGGATTGGAGCTCGGAGTTCTTGGTGGGAATCACGAGGAATGTCCCAAGACCGTGGACATCTCTCCACAAAATCAGAAGTGCCACCTCATTGTCTCCTTATCCATTTTTCGTTGTCTCTTGCTCCCTTTTTAATGCCAAAACCTGGAATCACAATGCATTAGTCACGTAGATAAAGTGTCTAACCTTCCTACAAACAACATGAATAAACTAAGAAATGCATGCATAAGCAAATAAAGATGAATGGTTGAGCAAGTAAAATAGGCCAAAATGAGCCCAAATTGTACCAAAATTGGGGCTCATCAATTGCCATGATGTATGATCTTCTAATGATTTAATTAAAGAACATAAACATAGTTTGTTTATTGCTATTTATAGATTCAATTTTTTGCATTCCTCTTTCTAGAGGTAGTTTTGGAATTCATCTATTTGATGCTCCTTCATAGTGGACTATTCCTCTCACACCCTTCCTATCATTACAACAAATTAATGATTCATACTTTCTCAGTTACCTTGCCTTTGTTGACTATTTTAACGTGATCTTACATTAAGCTAAAATAGACTACATCGGCCAATGGTGATTCTTTTTCCCCATATTCCAACCACACCAACACATTTTACATTAATATGGTCATAAAACATTTAACATACTTGCTATTGTTGTGACTTAGGGTAGTTGAGTTTGAGGAGAGACCCCCCACTAGATTGAGGGGCCAACCTCAATCCAAAATTGGTTAGAGGTTACCTTAGAGTTTTCCCCCACAGCTAGATTTTTCTCTGAGTGATAGCATTTTGATGTTGTTGCCGAGGAGCGAAGGTGAAATTTTCCCTGGGAGATCGACAAGATCCAGATCTGATTGCTGATTGTGAATAATATTCAAACATAAGCAAGGTGTGTTTTATTCACCTGACGAATCCATTTTCAAATAATCTAGAACTCAGAAAATTCATGGTGACTCCATTGTCCAAAGAATTTAGAGCTTGAACTGCAGATCTAGTTGCCTAGTCAATTGAAATGACAGAGTATTTTGAAGATCCTTTTTCTATTGAAGGGTTTTGGGAGTATTTTGATATGTTTGATGATTATCAAGTGGAAGATGATTTGTCAACTTTTTTTACCTCGGTATTTAAGGTTATGTAAATGTTCTAAGGAGAAGAGCTATTTTTAGAATCATTTGTTCAAACATTTGAGAAGGACCTTGAGGTATTAGATGCTCAAATTCAGTCTCACCGTTTCCATTGTCAAAATCACTCTTTTGAAAACCTTTTCCTCCAAAACAAGAGAAGGAAGTGTTGCCTTTTGATGTCAATATTGAAGAATGTTTTGTTTTTGAACATTAGTTTGACAATTGATAGCTAAAACCATATGTTGAAGAAGAGAGAACAAATGAACAATCCATATATGATAATCTAGTCACAAAATATCTTGAGGATCAATGAACAAAATATGTTCTCTATGATCCTGTTGTTGTCTATATGAAAGGATTTTTAAGTTTAAATTTTTAGTTATGTCTTCACTATAAGAACCAAAAGTATCGTTAGTTTGCACCACCATTACAATGTCCAGTTTGCATTTGGTTCAAGCACAGTAAATAATTCCACTTATTTCAGTAGCTACTTAATTGGTTGCATTGAAATTTTTGTATTATTTGATCAAGTGGTTTTTCATCAAGTTACAGTAGGGTAGAGTGTGCAGTAAGCTTGCTGACCACACATTTATTTTCAGCATGCTACTTCATTTTGGTTTGCAGTGTGATTGTTTGTAGTAGTGTACAATTTTCAGTTTGAGTGTGGTTCAGTTACATAATAGGTTGGTTGCAGGTCACAAGTTGAAGGTTTGGAAAATGAATTGAATTTCAAGGTGAGAATAACACAATGGATCAGGCCTTTGGTCTATAGAGGTTTTTTCTTCCATCTATGATCGAAAACATCCCCATGGATCTAAATGTTATCACAATATTAGTTAATAGTTTTAAGGTGCTGACAATTTTCAGTGTCAATGCTAATTTGTAAAAAATAGTATAAAAGTGTCGATAGATAAAATATTAGTGATATTGTGGATTTGTAAAATAAAAATGCGTTGACAACCAAAGTAGTCGCGCAAATTTGTAAAATTGGAAAATTAAAAGGAAATTTTAATTTTGGACGATCAAGATTAAAAGGTGCCGATGGAACACACGTGAGTGAAGGAGTGGACACTTGATGAAGTGAGCGACAACAATTAATCTGTCAGCGACAAAAATTTGTTTTACTTTGTTTTTTCCTGTAAAAGGAAGTAACTTCAGGTGTAGTTTCTAAAAACATGGAAACACATTTTCCAAATATGAAAGAGGCTTTTATTTATAACAGACCAATTAACAAAATTCTCTTTCACCTTTTATACATCTATAACGGTTTGAGAGATAAAAAGGAATATTTGGAGCCTATTTTTCAGGAATTTTCCAGAATTTACTTTTTCTATATTTAGAAAAGCGCCTAATCTAATTTTAGTTGGAGAGCCACCTCATCATATTCGACTTGAGCATTAAATCAATAGATGGCAATTAGATCCACATCCTCAGACATCACCTTAGTCTTCAAATGCACAATTTTGGTGAATGATCAACTCCAACATTCGAGACTTTTTTGCAACTAATTCTAAATTTAATTTAATTTTGATTTATGATTTGATTTTGTTTCCATAAAGATAGAAATAGTTGAGGATATTATTTTTGTTATTTAGAAAAACTATGTAATATATGAGGGGTTTGTTTTTTGTTGAAAAATCTATTGCACTTTGTATATTTTGGAATACTTTAATGAAGAAAGCCTGAAGCTACAACAAATATTCTTATGTTGGGTGTTTAGAATTTGTTTTCTCTAGTTTGATGTATTTCTCGTATATTGCCATGATGTATGATATTCTAATGATTGAATGAAAGAACATAAACATAGTCCATTCATTGCAATTCTTTGTTTATAGATTCAAATATTTGCATTCGTTTTTCTAAATCTGGTTTTGGAATTCATCTATTTGATGCTCCTTATCAATGGACTGTTCCTCTCATATTTTTCCTTTCATTACAACAAATTAATGATTCATAATTGCTCAGCTACCTTGCCTTTGTTGACTGTTTTAATTTTATCTTACATTAAGCCAAAATAGATTCCATTGCCCAACGCTGATTCTTTTTCCCCATATTCAAACCGTACCAACAAATTTTACATTAATATGGCCATATAACTTTTAACAAACTTGCTATTGTTGTGACCTAGGGTAGTTGAGTTTGAGGAGAGATCCCTCTCGGAATTGAGGGAGCAACTTCAATCCCAAAGTAGTTATAGGTTACCTTAGAGTTTTTGCCCCATAACTAGGGTTTTCAATGAGTGATAACAACACCTAACCCTCATAACACCACTAAACTCACATAACCTTGTTAATCCCAACCCCTAATTGACTAAGCTCTAACTAGTCAACCCTATTACTCATAACTCATAAATCCACTAATCATTATCCCCTTATCCCCTTAACCCCTCTAACTCCTTTGAACTTACTAAGTCAAGCCTTATGACCCCACTAACCTTATCCCTAATCCATATGATCCCTTATATGGTTGACTATGATTGACATCTGACCATACATGTGCATGGTTGAATGCAGATACTATTAAACCGCTACTACCATAACCATGAACCCAATATTCATGGTTGAATACAGTTGACCACTATTGGCCATTGTTAATAAAGGTTGCATCTATTTATTCATAATTGATACTACTTCAATAAATCAACCACTAACCCTTAAAATAATATAAACATAGTTACTAATCAAATGAGAACTATTACCTCAAAATGGGTACTCAAGCCCAAAAACCCCAAAAAGACATGAAAAAACAACCCAAAAATAAAAAGTGTAAATTCTACATCACCATTTTTTTAAAGAGTAAAATTTCAATATTTTTTAAAAATAATAGTAAAAAATAATCAAAGCCATTTTGATAATAGTATTGTCTTTCGGATTAACCACATTTTTTAGATTTGGTCAATGTTTCGAACCAACTAATGTGGTTCATCCTCAGGACAAAAGTGAAAATATCAATCTTTCTTAAATGTTTAAATAGGAGAGAAGCATCCATATTCGAAATTAGCCATTAAGAAATATCAATTATAAACTATCCGTTGGGAAGGTTGTTAAGAAATTAATGATATTGTTAGAATTATTTATTTATTTTTTAAATTAAACATGAGAGAGAAATAATATAATATAATAATAAATAAAGGGATGATAATCATTTTTATTCAAGATTATAAACTAACTAGATTTATTAAATAAATTCTATTAATTAATGCTATTTTGTTTGGTGCTAAAAACACTTTGAAATTGAAAAGTGTTGATGTCGGAATAACGTCTTTTTTTCAGGGTACATTTTTCAACATTTTTTACTAATGACATTAAAAATAAAATACCATGACTCTGAAAAACTTTAAATTTCCAACGACTTTCAAGCATGAAATATCATATCTTTGAAAAGCATTAAAATTCCAATGATTTTTAAGCATGACATTAAATTTAAAATATCACTTCTTTGAAAAACTTTGAAATTCCAACAATTTTCAGGCATGGTGCTAAGACAAAATAGTTATAATTATTTTCAGCCATAGCATTAATGAAAAAATATCACTACTTAGAAAAACATTAAAATCTTGACAATTTTTCAACCATGGAATTAAAACCAAAGATTATGACAATAAAACAATCTTAGGTTTTCAAAATATTTCAGGCATGACATTATGAAAAAAATTTATGACTAAAAAAACTTTAAAAATGAACACCTGAATGAAAGAGTTATATACCAAGAGTATTTTTTAAAAATGCTAAATGTATAGCAATTTTAAAATCTTAGCCTAAGACAATTTGATACATTGCAAAAAAAAAATTAAAAATCAACTATCCAATTGACACACAGTGTAGGTGAACTTAACCCATTGTAATGAAAACTTAAAGACCAACCATGAAATTGACACATTGTGGGGCAGACTCGATTCATTATAACAAAAAAGTTAAAATCAACTATCAAATTGCACACAATGGGATCATGTTGCTAGATAAGCATCGACATAGACTACAAAATAAAATAAAATAAATGAAGTAAAAATAAAAAACAAATATAATAATAAATAAGAACGAAAGATACATAAAAAACCATAAATTCAAATATAGAAAAACAAGAAAAAAACCAAAAATACAAAGAAACAGAATTCAATATTGAAAAAAAACCAATTAAAACAACAAAAATTAAAATAATTAACAGTGATACATAAGAACATAAACATGACAAGAAGAAAACAAATATAAAATATATAAAAAAGACAAAAACTATAAGGATGTAAAAATTCAAAATTTAATTGTGAAATTTAAAATAACAAAAACAAAATAAATAAAAGAAAATTAATAAATAAAAAAGAAATTATCAAAAATAGACATATTTTAAAGAAAAAAAGTTCAAAGAATTAACAAAAAAAAATAAATCAAAACCATGTTATTTTAAGTTTAAAGAATAATAAATAAAATCTGAATAAAAAAATAAGAAGAAATAAAAGTTACACATTTAATAAAAAAATAAGAAATATAAAAAAATAAATTTTCCAGCCACCTGAGTCAACTAGCTAGGGGTGCAAGGGGTGGAATTCATGGACAAAAAAAAAAAAAAAAAAAAAAAAAAAAAAAAAAAAAAAAGAAGATGTTAGTATTAAAACATAATGTAAGCATAAAATTAACTGTTGAAAATGAAAAAAAAATATAATTTTTTTTTATTTTTTTATTTTTTTTTTATTTTAATTATTTATTAATTTATTTAATTTTCTATCTTTTCCTATAAGCGGTTGAAAGACTACTGCAGGTGTAGGGGCGTGATAGGTGGTATCAAAGCAGGTTCACAGTGGGTGAAGCTAGTGTATGACGAAGAGCTGATACACACCTTCACTTCGTGATAGGTGGTATCAGAGCTGGTGAACTGAATCAAGGAGTTGATTCTACGAAGAACGAAGACTTGGCAGGAAGTTCAAGATTTGCAAGTGATAAGTGGAATATCAGGGTGATTCAGGTGAATGATGAAACAAGTTTAGCAAAGGTGAAGCTTAGTGCTTGGGCCAAGCTGAACGAAAAGGCATGGCAGGTTTGGAATGCGAAGGGAAGCTCTTGCTTACCTTATACAAGTTGAAGTGGATGAAAGAAGAGAATCCTCGGATTCGAAAGAAACTTGAAGTCTTGGAATAATGTTGAAGACGAACTTCTTCAACTTGGTTGGACAATGGAACAGGATGAAGTTGCAAATTGTGCTAACAAGGAAGAGGAAGCCGTGATGATTGAGGATGTTGCAGATGTGAAAACAATGGAGGATGAACTTGAGGTTGATCAAGTTGAACCAGGATCGTGCAGTTTGCAGACATGGATAAATGAGGATACTCACATGGAGGAGCCTCATGATGATGATGTAAGTACTATTGATACTTGTGTTTCATTTGAGCTTTTGGGAGATGAACCGTATGCAAGGAAGAGCAACACCAGTTTGCCGATGCAGGGGAGCATCTTACTATGGATGTCTATGATGAGACCTTTTATGGAGAAGTAAGGATTGTTGATAGTTGCAGGACTTGTTGGGGTTGTTTGTGACCTTATGGTAGAAGGTGCAAAGGCCCTTGACAAGGGAGGAACATGATGATCATTGCGGAGGATTGGGTCATGCTTTAGCCACATGGAGGATTGGCTAAGTGCACGACATAACTCATGGACAAATTGGAGGAGGGAACACACTTGAGGTATGATGATACTTGGGTGGACTTCTCATGGCCGAGACCAAGAGCAAGTCTTGGTGGAACCTTTAGTGGGGGAGCTATGATGGAGAGACTCATGTGATGATGATATGGATGGGTGACCGAGTTCACTAGACCGAAGATTGCAAACTTTGCGGAGGATGAACGCTTGTTGTGATGGGTCTACTTGGTTGGACAACATGGGCAACTTAGTCATGGACATCAGGTTGAAGACATGGAGCATGGCAGTCTTATGCAGGGACATTATGCAAGAGCACTTGCAGAGGTGTCACTTATGGGCATCCAATGAGGAGTGCTGAGGCAGGGATGTTGTGCAGGTGGATTTGCTGATGTGACATGGATATGTTTTGTATATGAGTCGATGGAGATGTTGTGCACTCTTGTACAACAAGGCCATGGACTTGGATGGAGTTGTGAGTAGACTATGGAGCATTCCTACTACATGGAGAGCTTAGGCATCTTGCAGAGACCTTTGGGTCGATACTTGTATGCTTGCTAGAGTGTTGGTTGGAGATGACTCATGGAGCTCATGATGACATGAGGTTGTGACTTTTGAGGGCTTCATATATGGTGGACTTAGAGGATCTGATGCGTTGAGGAGCTGAGGTCAGAGACTTTGATGTAGAGTGGGATGCATACTTTCAAGTACATGTATGGGTGTGGCTTGGAAGAGTGACTTGATGTGGAGTATTGATATGAGATACTTTGGAGTGAGGGAGTTACAACACTGATGATGCCTTGGTGGCAACACTTGGGCATGGGTTGAGATGAGACTTAACCACCTTTGACACATGGGAGCTGATTGATTTATGATCATGGGCATCACATGGATAGATGAGACAGGTGTATACTTGTTTCTATGGCAGACTTGAGGGATGGTACATTACAGATGTGATGGAGGTTGCTTCATGGACCTGGATGTGGCACATCGAGAGTCGGAGTTTGATGATATAGTCTCTTCATATTGAGGAGGTACACATATGGATGATGATGTTGGGATAGATGCGGCTGATTTCATGCAACACATTGACACCAAACACCATGGACAACATGTTGTAGATGAGATGAGGACTACTTCATGGACCTGAGCATGGCTCATACTTCTATGGAGATGGATTCTTGATCAAGTTGAGGATGTGATAGGATGTTCTAAGAAATGACTGATGATGGCTTGAGGATGTTCAATCTCATGGTTTAAATGTGACGGTTGGATGTGCTACCCAACTAGTTCAAACATGGGGACGCGTAGTGTGCAGAGATGTGTTAGCATTGTGTTGGAATATCATGGCATCAGTGCACACGAGGACAACACATGATGAGGTCGACACGCTATGTTGTAGGAAGCATGTAGCTTGAGATGGAGGGGCCAACCTTCCACGATGAAAAGCAGCATGTGGACGTTGTGACAGAGTGGTTGATGATCATGGATTGAGATGATATTCCGATGTATGACATATCGATGGGGTGTATACCTTGGTATGGATATCTTGGCGACAGATGGTTGCCGGGATGAGATATTGTCGAGGACGACAATGACTTCAGGTGGGGGAGGATGTAAGGACCTGCGGTCCGGGTCACCTTCACAGTGTGAAGGACGAGCGAAGAAATGTGTGCGAAAGTGTCTTGGACGATTTTATATGCGATGGGAAAGCATTGAAGGGGCGGTTCCACAAGTTGGGTGGGTCGACCCACCTCTTAGGTGAGACTTGTGATATAGACGAGTCAGCTAGGTGAGTAGCATTGGTCAGCCAGGTGGCAAGACCCACCACCCTACTGTATGTATAGGCGGGCAGATGGTTGGATGAAATCAATCATTTGATCACCACGAGTTAGATGAGAGGAGTTCTGAGGTGCATGGATGAGCCTGCACGGTAGGCAAAACTCGGGTGAAAAAATCATGCAGAAAAGTTCGATGAAAAACTCAGGTGAGAAACTAGGGAAAAAAACTCGTGCAGAAAACTCAGGCGAGGGCGAGCTCGAGCGAGGTCGAACTTCGGCGAGGTCATTCAGGCAGAACTCAGGTGAGGTTGTCGGGCAGAAAACTCGGGTGAGGTCGTCGGGCAGAAAACTCGGGTGAGGTTGTTTGGGTGAACCGGGCGAGGTTGTTGGGCAACTCGGGTGAAGTCGTTCGGGCGAGTCGGGTGAGGTTGTCGGGCGACATGGGTAAAGTCGTTCGGGCGAACCAGGTGAGGTCATCGGGCGACTCGGGTGAAGTTGTGTGGCAACTCGGGTGAACGAGTTTGGGTGAACGGGTGGATGTGCAGACAGGTGGCTAGGCGAGGGCATGCCGTGCATGCTGAAATGAAAAATTGTGCGGACAGACGACCCAGATAGGGTGCGTCGTGCACGACGAAACGGTGGAAACAATGAAGTGTTGGAGTTGTGAACGAAGGTGTGACTCGTGCGAAGGCGCCCGTGTGTGGCGACTTGGTTATGATGAGGCGTGCCCAAGTTGGGAAAACAACATGATCGTGCGACGAGGTGAATGGAGGGTTGGTGAGTCGTGCAGCGACCGTGTGGAGGCGCCGACGAGCTGGGCAACTGAGTTTACCGAAAGTTGGAAATTTGGCTAAGTGTAAATTTGGGGTTTCCCAAGATTTAAATTGTACTTATAAAAGAAGATTATATATATTGATTCGGGCAGACTCATATTGCAGGGAGTTGCCCTTCCCTTTATACTGTTGTGCATTTCTATTGTATAATGCTGTTGATGATGAATATGTATGGGTTTTCATCTGTATAAAGGATAAAGATAATACTTGGTAACGAAAAATAAACGTATGGAATATTATGTGTAGTCTACAATCATAAGTATTGGTGAAAATAAAATGTTGGTAGTGCTGCACCTCGCTATAAGCAGTTGAAAGACTACTGCAGATGTAGGGGTGTGACACACTCGCTTGGGCCCTCAACCTGTAGCCAAAGGGATCAACTTGCAGCCCTTTGGTCGCTGGCTAGGGGCCCTGGCTTGCGGGGGGTGGCTGCGCGAAGAGGCGGGGTTAAGGGGAGGGGAGGTGGAAGAGGAGGGAGGCAGGTGGTGATGCGGTCGGCAAAAGGAGGGATGCAGGTTTTTTTTAATAATTTATTATATATATAATATATTATTTTATTTTATTTTATTTTTATAAATTTAATGTTTATAGCATTTATATTTTAATAAAAAAATCTTCATAAATTATATATTATATAATATATATATATATATAAAATATATTTTTTTTATTTAATTTTACCTTTTTAACGTAATTTTTTTAGGTATTTTTTTTATTTTTTAGCTTAAAATGGTCCAATTTTTTTATTTAAAATTAATTTAATAATATTCATTGATTTTATTTTACTAGTTTAATTTTGGTTTTGTTTTTACATTTTTATGGTTTTTTTTTTTTATATTTTAAATTTGATTTTTTGTCATGTTTTATTTTATATTATATTTAATGTTTATAACAACATGAAAACACATCATTAAAAAAAATTATCCCACACTTATAATTACGGCAAAAAATTTAAAGTGTAAAATAGCCCTAAACAAAATGGGTTGATGCTCATCAGCATTTTCAAAATCAAGATGAAAATCACTAACAAAAAAAAGGTTCACACTTCTTGATGCATAAAAAAATTTAAAGTGTCAAAAATAAACCCTCTAAAAAATGTGTTGTTGCATCAACTCTTTCAAAATCAACAAGAAAATCACTAACATTTAAAAAAATGTTCATACTTGATACATAAAAAAGAATTAAAGTGCCAAAAATATGCTAAAATAAATGGTGTATTTTGAATCACCATTTTTCAAAATCAAGTGATTTTTTGCTACCTTAGAAAAACATGTACTAGGTAATTTTCTCGTTTGATTGGTATCTATGTTTATAACCTAACAAATATAATTGACTATAGATGAGAATTGTTCAATGTAGTTTTATTATGTCAATCATTATCATTATTAATCCATTTACCCCCTAATGTGACCCATAGTTATCAATGTATGGCCAACCCGTTCATCAACACATGGAATTTTTAATATAATTTTCTCTTTTTTGTTTAATCACCATTAATAATTTTTTTTATATAATTTGGTCTTATATGTTTAATCACTAATGTAAAAGTTACTAATGAATGTGAATTCAAATGGAAAAAACTCGATAACAATGTAAACTTTGAAACGGGAACTATAAACTCAAAACAAGAACTTTGGCCAAAAAACACCAAAAAAACATCAAAAACAGTGCTAAAAACTGAAAGTGTGTATATTGGAAAGATGATTTTTTTTTTAGGGACAATTTTGAACATATTTTAAAAATGGTAGTGAAAATGAAATTTTCATGCAAAATACAGCTTCAAAATGAAAAAGCGATGATACTGGAACGATGATTTTTTTAGGGTCAATCTTCAAAATTAAAAAAAAAATGTTAGTAAAACCAATTTTTTAGTGTGGATAACAAAGTTGTTTATGAGGAAAAAACACACTATTGTTTTTGGTAGAATAACATTTTTCTTTCCTAAGTATAAATTAAACATGTTCTCAACCATAATATGCTAGATTCAAAAGAAATTGAAATTTTTTCAACCATAAAATAAAAAAACCATGAAATTATGAAAAAATTACATCACTAAATGAATTCAAAAGTCATTATTTGTATATTGAATAAAACATACATTATCTCTCTAATTTAATGTTTCATTGTAGATATTCTAAACAATAAAAATTATCATAATTAAGACATAATCCAAAAACATAAAAATGACTCATAGCTTCTTGTTTAACACCATATGGAAATCAAAAATTTTATTTCAAGATACGATGCATACATCAGTTAGATAAACCGTCTTAAACAATTATTCAAAATCACTCATATTTTCTTTCACACCATCAGAATTCACATCGTTAGATGAGTGACTAGATGCTGACGAAGATGTTCCATATTCTTCTCTTTCATCAACTAGTGCCCCATTTGAGTCCACATGCATGCACATCATTTCAGAATTCAAAATTCTTCTAGATCTATGACTGGTTTCAACAGACTCCCATCTCAACATTGTTCCTTCTGGTAACAACCTTTTTAGAATCTCTATCATCTTGAAGCAAAGAGTTCTTCTCTTTGTTAAATTGAAGTCATAAACAAGTATGTCAACATCCTCCAATTTTAATATGTCTATGCGGCGACGATTTATATTTGTACCCTTTCTTTTTCTCTTTCTGTCATTTTTTTTGTCAACTACCATCTTTGGCATATACACACCATTGAATGGGTGTGTATTTGTGGCAAACCAATGTACTTCAACACTTGTAACATCCTCATTTTCTGTAATGACCTTTATAACTTTAGCAACCCAAAATGGATAGCCATTGGGATGTCCATCTGCTAGCACTGCGATCATGCAACCATCCTTAATATCCTGTACTGAACCCCTGTAAAGGTCTTCCATGGCTTCACGTTGTGCAAGAGATCTTCTGGAACCAATATACATCTCTCTTTCCTCTGCCTGTGAAAAATTAATAATACCTTGAGATTGTTGCTATTCAACAATATCTATTTCCTCATGAGCATTTGACACATTTTGTGGCCAAATAAATGGATTTTTCAAAGGTATATCTTCATTTGTTCTTGTTGAAATGATATCACTTTGATTATTGAAAAATGACTCCCACCAACTGAATCAGCAATGTCAAAGTACTCATATGTATATCTAATACATTTTTTAATTTCTTCCAAGCAATCAGAATAATTTATATCTCTATTTTGTCTGTGTGCATTCTGAACTTCACCAACTGATGGTAATAACAATATTTTTGATGCAAATATTGGATGATCTGGAATGAACTTCAAAAATTGCAAACCTGATGATGGTGCCCATTCTGCAGTAGTTGAATACTTCTTGCCCCATATTAGTGTTTTCCCATCAATTTTTTCATACAAAATTGATGTTGGAAGCTAATGTCATTAAGTTGTTCAATGCATTTCCCCTCACCATATGATCCCATAATAAACCTTCGCATGTCAAGAATTTCTTCCAACACATCAAAAGTAGACCTTGGCATGTATGATTTTTTAATACACTCAATTAATGATGGAAAGCTCCCAACTTCTTTTCTCCTCAATGTGACTGAAAAACGACTGAACATCTGATAAATATGGTCATGAGTGTGCCCAACAAGAAGGAAGCCAACCTTTACCTTCTGAAAAATTCTCAATTCAACAAGCACGTTTAGATATCCAAAAACAACCTGACTTTTGTTTTCACGACAAGTGTTGTCCAATTGTAGATACAAAACTTCAGGAAAATTACCAGACCAATGAGAAAGCACATCATAAATTATGGTTATGGTAAGATTTGCATCATTATGAATATTTGGAGCTGTGAAGTACACCATTTGCAACATTTTCCCATTGAAGACCATACAACTGACCAAGTGATACTGAATAAAATTTTCCTCTTGTAAATTTTTGGGTGTGCGAACAACATGTGGTAAAAGTGTTTTCTTTTGGTCCATACCATCAATTAGCAAACCCAAATATTTATTCAGATTACATAACACTTATTTCAATGCTTGTACAACCTTTTCCTTTCATTTGTTTGTTGTTCGTGATGCTCCTGAATTTCTTTGACAATTGAATCTACACAACACAAAAGAAAGTCATTAAGAAATATGTTTCCATACTTGATGAATATAGAATTATAAATTTAAAGTTATGAATGCTTACCTCTTTCTAACCCTTCACATTTGTCTCTTTTTTATTTAAGAGAAGCGCATGTACTGCAAATCCCCATCCTTGTCTTCTTAGGAATACAGACATTGTTGAATTCTTTCTTCCATACTTTCACAAAATATTGATATGTAATAAACCAACTATGTCCCTCAGCACCTTCTGCATATTCTTTGTATAAGTTGTAGATTTCTCGTCTTGAAAAATTATCTGGAATATGTATTGTCTCTCTATTTTTCATACACTCTCCATGATTTGAAAAGAAATCTTTCATCCATGACATTGCAGTATTTGATAATGGCCCAAACTATCTTTTATGACTGAATAAAATGTGGGATCCTTTTCCAAATTTTATTGAATTCTCGAGAGATGAAAATTCCCAATCGAATGAAACATTTTGAAAGCTTTTCTACAGACAAATAAAGTCCTAATATGATAATCATAACCTGACAATGTAGATTGCATGCACCCAAATAAATATGAATTTTGCATGCTTTTATTCATTGACAAATATCTCTTCCTACTCTCTAATGCAAATTTGAAATCCATATGTTTCAAGCAATCTTTTTGGAAACATTCACTAGAAGTGAGTGCACTAATAGAACTTATTCTTGTCAGATATTTTGCTCTACCCCTTGTATAACTAGAACATCTTGCATTGATACGAAAATGTCTGCTCCTACTCCTCGATGCAATAGTTCTTGGGAACATCTCCATCATTGGATCATCATTTGTATAAGGATTTCCATCATCATTAAGAGGAATGATATCCACACTATGATCAATTGTGCTTTTCAAATACTGACTTGGAGGATATTCTTCATCTTCCCCTTCTTCAGTGCTACTATCATATTCCTTAGAATTCGGACTTAATGGAAAATTTGACTCGATGTTTATTGGATATTCTTCCTCATGTGCATTTTCAGTGCTGCCATCATAGTCCATAGAATTAGGACTAAGTGCATCATCCTGTCCTTCATCACTGCTACCTTTATACTCATTAGAATTAGGACTAAGAGGACATTGTGACACTACATTCTTTTGAAATTCATCGTCATGCTCTTCATCATTGTTGCTCTCATAGTCCTTAGAATTAGGACTAAATGGACACCGTGACACTCCATTCTTTTGAAATTCATCATCCCGCTCTTCATCACTGTTGTTCTCATAGTCCTTATAATTATGACTAACTAGACACTGTGACATTCCATACTTTTCAAATTCATCATCCCGCTGTTCATCATTGATGCTCTCATAGCCCTTAGAATTAGGACTAACTGGACACTGTGACACTCCATACTTTTGAAATTCATCATCATGCTCTTCATCACTGCTTCTCTCATAGTCCTTAGAATTAGGACTAAGTGGACACTTTGACACTCCATTCTTTTGAAATTCGTTATCACACTCTTCATCACTGCTGCTCTCATAGTCCTTAGAATTAGAACTAAGTGGACACTGTGACACTCCATTCTTTTGAAATTTGTCATCAAGCTCTTCAACACTGTTGCTCTCATAGTCCTTAGAATTAGGACTAAGTGGACACCGTGACACTCCATTCTTTTGAATTTCATCGTCATGCACTTTAACACTGTTGCTCTCATAGTCCTTACAATTAGGACTAAGTGGACACCGTGACACTCCATTCTTTTGAATTTCATCATCGTGCACTTCATCACTGTTGCTCTCATAGTCCTTACAATTAGGACTAAGTGGACACCGTGACACTCCATTCTTTTGAAATTTTTCATCAAGCTCATCATCACTGCTGCTTTCATAGTCCTTCGAATTCGGACTAAGTGGAATCTGTGACTCTTGATTTATTTGAAATTCTCGATCCCCTCTTTCATTAGTGCTGCTCCCATAGTCCTTAGGATCAGGGCTAAGTGGAAGAATTCCCGCTATATTCATCCATATGAATAGAGTTGTTACGCGATGAAGATGTTGATGTTGTATAAATTGAAACTTCACTATCAGGACAACCTATCCCTCTCAAATAGAAGATATTGAATGATACAAATGGAGAATCTCCTAAAGATATTATATAGCTTAGAGAATGAAATTTTCCCTCCAAATATTTCCCCCCAAAAAGTTTCGAGAAAATATTCCCCTTCTAAAAGTTTGTGAGATTTATTGCTCTTCATTATTTTATTCTACAATTTAATGAAAAATGTAAACTAATTTTTTTTATGAAATAAATCATTAAAGTTAAAATTGTAAACTACAACTTCTACCTAAATTATTTTAACAGTCAAAGTATATAATATTTACTAAACAATTGAATGTTCTTTTTAATTTTTATAATACATTCTGAAACAAATTAATTCCACATTCACTCTGCTGTAAACAATTCCATAATATTCGCTTTATCATATTTTCTTTCATCGCCATAAAAAAATTAACATGTTGAAATTTTTTAAAACTAATTAATCTCGTATTCACCATATGGTAAAACATCTCCGTAACTTCACCTATATACTAAATTCCATTATCACTATTACTCACATTACATCAAGGTTTTCTGAGGTTCATTGAAAGACTTGGAGTGAATTTGTGGAGCAACTACATTGCTATCAACAACATATTCAACGAAGAATTCTCGTAAATGAAAGGTCAGTTAAATTTTTTTCTTTCAAAATTTTCATATTAAATTAGTTTAATGAAGTAATTTTTTTTAATACTTTTTGTTAGCCAAATTAACCAATACTTGTGTCGTGAGCATGGTGGGCCCAGTAAAGCTAGGCACCCCTACCCTGGGCCACCCCGGCGGCTCGCCCGCCTGCCCGGCCACCCTGGGCGGGCAAGCGAGTGGGGTGGCGTGGGGTGAGGGGCGACACCCTCAACCCACGCCACCCCGGTGACCCGCTCGACATCCCAGTGGTGGCGCGGGGTGGGCGGAGACACCCCACCCCACGCCACTCAAGTGGCCCACTTGCTCACCCGGGGTGGCCGAGCGATTTTTAGAATCGCTTGGCCACCCTGGGTGGGTGGGCAGGCCGTTGGGGTGGCGCTGGGTGAGGGGTGGAAACCCGCCCCACGCCACCCCGATAGCCCACGTTCCTGCTTGGGGTGGCTGAGAATCACTCGGCCAACCCAAGCGGGTGGGCGGGCTGCGGGGTAGTGCGGGGTGGGCGGAGACGCTCCACCCTGTGCCACTTCGGTGGCTTGCCCGCCCGCCCGGGGTGGCTGGGCGATTCCCAGAATCGCCCGGTTAACCCGAGTAGGTGGGCAGGTCGCCGAGATCGTGTGGGGTGAGGGGTGACACCTATTCACCACCCTGGCGGCCTGCCTACCCACTTGGGGTGGCGCGGGGTGGAGCAACCATGCCACCCCGCGCCACCCCAATGACTGGCCCGCTCGCCACCGGGGTGGTCGGGCGATTCCCAAAATTGCCTGGCAACCTAGCGGGCGGCCGAGTCGGTCGTCGGGGTTGTTGTCATGGGTGGGCGGCGGTGCCCCACCTTGGTGCCACGTAGTGGCCCATGCTTGCCCCTGGTGGGCAGGTGGGCGTTAGGGCCCCCAATCCACGCCCCGGCAGCTCACTCTGCCCGCCGGTGGTGGCGAGCGATTCCACCCCGGGCGCTGGGCGGGCGGTTGTCGGGGTAGCGTAGGGTGGGGTGCCGCCCCTCACCCTGGTGCCACTTGGTAGCCCATCGCCTGCCCAAAGGTGGCCGGGCAATTCTGGGAATCGCCCGGACCTTGGGCGGGCTAGCGAGCCACTGGGGTGGTGCGGGGTGGAGTGTTGCCGCCCACCCCGCGTCACCTTGGCAGCCCGCCCGCCTTGGGTGGCCGAGATATTTCGAGAATTGCTCGGTCAGATTGGGTGGAAGGGCGGCTTAGCGAGGTGGTGCGGGGTGGGACGCCGCTGCCCACCCCGTGCCTCCCCGAAGGCCCTCCTGCCCACTCGGGATGACCAGGCAATTCTTGGAATTGCCCGGCCACCCTGGGTTGGCGAGCCCACCCAACGCTACCTCGTCGGTCCGCCCGGGGTTTTTGGGTGATAAATCACCTGGCAACCCTCGGCGGGCATCGTACCACCCTAGCAGCTCGCACGCTGGCCTAGGGTGGCCAGGCAATTATGAGAATTACCCGACCACTCCCGACGGGTAGGCGATCCGCCGGGGTGGTGTGGGGTGGGCGGCGACAGCCCACCCTGTGACACCTCGGCGAACTTGACCGCACACCAAACAGCACCCGAGGTGGCCAGGTGATTCCGAATCGCTGGCCACCTCAGGCGGGCGGGCGAGCCGCCGAGGTGGCGCGAGGTGTGTGGCGCCCACCCTGCGCCACACCCTCTCCGATGGGCCCCCCGCTCGGCACCGCCCGGTGTGGTCGAGCGATTCTGAGACCACCCACCCCTCACCAT
>APFE031040855.1:0-20995 GCA_000404065.3 Pinus taeda
TTTTTTTTTTTTTTTTTTTTCTTGACACAGTGAGTTATTTTAGTGACACTTTGTCCCTTCCTATTACATTTATTTGATTCAATTGCCATTATTTTGCGTTATTATAGTTTCTTAGCTATAAAATTTTATGGACTACATGTAATGAAGTTTTTAAAAGAGATAGAGATTCTACATCGCAATGTGTTTTAGTTGAGATGATGATTCACTTGGCTAAGGCAGGATGTTGTTAGACTTGGTTAGTTCACTTGGTTGAGTTGGATGTTAGAAATATTGGTTAATTCACTTGTATGGACCAATATGCTAGTGGTATCAACCTACTTAGGCTTCTATTATTGGAAATAAAAGACTTAAATTGAAGTGGGTGCAAGAGAAATACATAACTTACAATTACTGCAAAGATTTAGTCAGGTTTTCCATGCCTACAACAGAGTGTGCATGAAGTAATATTTCTTAAGTTGAAATTTGAGCTATCTCTCATGATCACATTAACACATATTTCATGGTTTTTAACACTAAGAAAAATAATTTAGGTGTCAAGGATGTTTTTTATATCCTTTGACCTTGATTAGATCTCAAGACCCATTCTTGGTTCAAAACTAACCTAATCATGGAACCTATAACACCCTTGGAGGAAAATTATAACCTACAGAGATAAGATTGGTGATTGGAGGACTACTCCATGGTGCTTTAGACTAAGAAGCAAGATATAGAATTGGATGCCCTTGCCCCCTTGATTGACTATGGAATATGGCACCCATATTTAATATGGCACCCATATTAAATTCAGATGGCACCCATATTAAATTCAGATGCCAAAGAATCCTTGGAGAGCATTGTTGTCATGGTTTTTGGGTTATATGTATAGGTTGATCTCTAGAGGTTTAACTAGGGATTAAGCTTTTTGTCTCCTTATTCAATGTGCTTATATTCATCTAAGTACATTTCTCATACAAAACATTATACTCATTGCTAGGGAGAGTTTAAATACATACTTACCTTAAGTGTAAAAACAATAGTAAATTATATCAATTCTTAAAATGGCAACCATAAAATATGTTCTCATAAAAATATTCTTATTTATAATTATTTAATATAGTTTCTAGGAACATTTAGCCATTTATAGAATAAAATACATATATCATTTAAAATTTGTGTGAATCAATTAATAAAATGTAATACACACACATTCGAGAAAAATTATTCAAAATCAACCCATATAAAATACATCCCATAAAATTTCCTCATTCATGGTATTTATATCCCAACCTTACTGAAAAGGCCTACTACAAAGATCTTATGTTGGTTTAAAGACTCATTTAAAGCTTTTGAACTCAAGAATTGTTAATAAAATTGTAAGTCATTTTTTTCCATTCTTTAATTATTGCCAAGTCCTTAGAACCCATCCATGGTATTTGTTGGTGGATTAAGGATATGCTTATGGTGCTTAAGCTTAAGAAGTTTTGTTTAAAGGTTAAGGATATCATTTCCCTCCTTCAAAGTTTGTCAAAGGTTTGAGGTTGTTGTTTCCTTAGCATAACCATGGTGAACTAATTGCAATGTACAAAAAATCTTAATGTCAACGATATCCTAATCCTAGGCCAACGACCCCCCCTAGCAAGGGCTTATGTCACATTTATAGTGTGAAGTATTAAGAATACTAGTTTAGCCACTCTCTTAGTATTCAACAAAAAATGTATCAAAGTCATTTTCCTTCAATAACAACCTAGCCACTAGAAGGAATATCTCAAAAGAAAAGTGACAAGTGAATATGGTTCATTCTCAAGATGAACTATTCTATTCATTGCAACAAACTTTACTTTTAGAAAATCATAGTGAAGACTTACTTAATGTCACTTTGCATGGATATTTGGAAAATTGTGTTGAATGGGTATTAAAACCCAAAAAACCCTCCAATTGATGAAGCTGGTAAGAAAATTTACTACTTAAATGATAGGGTTATGAGTGAAATTTTGCATGGACTTACAAAATCATAATTTCTCAAAGTGATGCAGTATGAGTCAACTATGGAAATGTAAAAAAAATGGTAAGTAATTTTGAATGGGATACCAAGGTTAAAAATTCCAAACTCCAAGTTCACAAGATCCAATCTGAAAACTTGAAAATGAATGAGGATGAAAACATGGGTAGTTTCCTTCTCAGGGTGGATGAGGTTGTTAACACAATGAAACGTTTTGGTGATCAAATTAATGATGTTGTATTAATATAAAAGGCTTTGATATCACTTTATTATAGATTCGATGCCAATGTATCTTTCATAGAATAAATGGCATGGGAAAAATTGAATATGGAAAGGCTTTATAGAATACTTAGTGCTTATTAGACGAGAAAAAAGAAGAATTAGAAAGGACTCAGAGAAGCTTACTTCAAAGTATCAAACAAGTCAAAACATCATCAACATGAAGACTGCTTCAACCAAATTTCAAATGAAGAGAAAAAAAACTTTTCGAGGAAGATATAAAAAGGCAAGTTAAGTTATCATTCAAAAAATAGAATAAGGAACTTTGATGTTCATGCTCAATCGATAGAATTTTATGAAATTCCTAAGACTAAACATTTTAATATACATTAAAAAGAATAAAGATAACAAGTATTCGTTGAATTCGGCCAACAATGGATATATGTGTGTGTGTGTCTGTGTGTGTGTTTTATATATTTATAAAGCCATAATGAGATGACAATGTTGGGTGAATTGGAGAATTTTATCTTTGGTCCTCTATAGTCCTCATTCTTTAAGATTCAATGATTATCTATCAATTTTGAATGAACCATTCAAAAAGTATAGCCTGGTAGGAAATGTATTGGTAAGCGTTTTCTATCTTAAAATTTGAATATATATGGAAACTGTGAGTTGATAGAAAACCATATACACCATTTCAAAAACCTAATAATTAGTGAAACAACCCTAACACTACCATACATCTTCCATACATATGGTTTCTACCCCATAAGGTTAATGAGGTGAGTCACCTTTAACAAATTTAGCAGAAGAAGTACCTCAATATTTAATCCACTCAACTCTGAATTGAATGTGAATCATTGTCATTCAAACATGAATTGGTGCAAATCTCAATATTTGGGTAGAGGGGAAGGGACTATGTGTATCTCAAATCTCAAATCATCTACATTTACATTCAAGACATGTCTCCTTTTGACTCTTGACATGGTGAGTTATTCTAGTGCAACTTCTTAAGTTCGTATTATAAGTATTTGATTCAATTGTCATTAATTTGTGCTATTATAGTTTATTAACTATAATAGTTTATGGATTACATGTAATGAATTTTTTTAAATAGATAGAGATTCTACATTGTAATGTGTTTTAATTGAGCTAAGGATTCACTCGGCTAAATCAGAATGTTGTTGGACTTGGTTAGTTCACTTAGATAAGCCATATGTTAGAGAGATTGGATAATTCACTTAACTGGACCAAGATTCTAGTGGGATCAACCTTCTTATGCTTCGCTTGTTGGAAATTAGAGGCTAGAAATAAAGTGGGTGCAAGACAAATACATGAATTACAATTGCTGCAAAGGTTTAGTCATGTTTTGATGGCAGCGTAAAAGTAGCCTGACTGCATGGGCGAGTATATATATAACTTAATATGTAGCATTTAACATTTAAAAGAGAGAGAAATGGCTCTTTGTTTTGGGTATCAATTTAATAATATTTTATTGTATATTTTTAATAAATTTTAAAAATAATTCAAAATAAAGCTAGACAAAAGTAAGAGTAGAAGCAAAGCCAATTGTTTATTGGATTTTTAAATTAGTGCAAAATTTGCAATTGCATTATGCTGAGGTCTCTCTCATCAACCTCTGCAATGGCATTGAAGAACTTAAAAACTTTAAAGTTTTATCAAGGGCACAATATTTAGAGCTTATAAACTGCCATCTAAAATAAATTATTTACAATCTCGATGACATGGGTAATCATCTTAATAGTAGATCTACCAAATGTCGAGAGGGATTAAAATATTTTAACATGAAAATTTCTTTAGGTTGTAAAATTAAGAATTTTTTTTGCATCTCAAGATATTTTTATCCATCTCGCAACTTGATAATTGCTTGGTTGAGACAGATTTACATTAGTTGCACATGCACACATAATGGGTAATTTCTTATTTCTTAAATTGGATACAAATCCTTAAAAGACTCATTTGTCACTTTAGTTGTGTAGAATACACAACTTGAATTTGGAATTCCAACAAATATTTACTATCTTTTAAATAAAATTGGCAAAAAAATACTTACATGAAATGAACCAAAATATAAAATAATGAGACTATTTGAAATGTTCTTAAAATGTTTTAAAGATAACATTCAAGTTTTCTTAATTGTTTTATATAATATGTACATATATATAGAGTTGACTTTGAAATATTTCATGTATGAACCATATTATGCATATTAAAATGGTTTTATCTTATTAATATATTTTTAATATGTACATATGTAGGTAATTGAAATTGAAATATTTTATTTATAATGCATATTAAATATTTTTTATTATCATTGATATTTTTTGAATGCTACATATCAATATAATATTAAAAATTGAATGAATTACATATTTTTCTCTTATTAAGAAGTAACTGAATTATTTTACTTTTGACAATCACTTCCTTTGAGCATTGAAATACTAAATTTTTTTAAACAATAAAATTATATATATATAGTTGGCTTTGAAATATTTTATTCATGGACCACAATTTCCATATTAAAATATTATTCTCTTATTAATATATTTTTAATATGTACATGTATGCCTAATTGACTTTGAAATATTTGATTTATAACTCACATTGAATATTTTTATTATTATTAGGTAATATCCCTATCGTAAAAACTTCCATAAAGCTCATTGTGGAATATTATTAAATTATATGTTAACGAAAATTAAACATAAAGACCCTCTTAGGGTTTTGAAAATGGTTTGGAACTAACTACGATTTGTTCAAAGCTAAGTTATTTGGAAGGAGAGTTGAACTAGAGACAAGAAATTATATCAAGAAACAATTATGAATGGTGGTAACAAGTACTACTTCGAAATTCTGATTGGTACTATTCCGCTCAATTTCCTCATGCATGTGAGGATATGCAATCCTTGTAAACCATTGATTCAACTACCCTTTAATGTTATGTTCCTAATTTTCCAAATAGTTACAATAGGGAAACAGTCGAAGGATGTGACCAAGCATTATTTAATGGTACTAGTTTGTAGTGTATTCGTCTTCCCTCTGATGTGATCATAAGAAAATAAATATGGAAAGGAGTGATGGTGTGCTCTATATTTTGTTGAGGAACTGAATATATGGTGATTATATTTTTTTTTAAGTTTTTCTATTACCCTTGGATTGGAAGAGAAGGATTAGATCGATCCTACAAAACCTAGGAGGGGCGCTTGTTGGAGCTAACTTGGAGACATAAGTGACAAACATACCATCCCCAACACGGGTGGTTTCAATGCTAAAGATACAACAAGTGAAAGATGTTCGCCTTTGTGATGCATATTTAGGAATGATGACATATTGTATTAGGTTTCCATTTATGGGGTGACTGACCTTGGATACTATAGTTGATGTTGTCATTCTTTTGGATAATGCTACCTGGAAAACAAGAGTCAATTTTGATGGGGCTCATCAGCCATATAGCTGTAAAAATACAAGTAACCATGATTTCCTTAGAAAGAAATTTCATATACATTTTGTGCAAGTTAAGTTAGATTTTTATTTGGAAAAGGTTGCATGTGGATTTGTGCATAAAAGATAAGCTAGATTGTTTTCTTCTTGAATAAAGAGTGCATTTGAACATTGAATATAAAGGATAAATAAGCCATGATATATTTTCTTGAAGTAGAATGCATGTGAACCCTGCATAAAAAAACAAATAAACTATGTTATTTTAGTTGGAAAAGATTCCAGGGAATTAATGTGTAGAAAGCTAGATTATTTTTCTTGAAAAAGACATATGTGCATGAAAGAATAGCTAATATACATTTGATTTCTTGAAAAAGAAATATGCACTTGCACGTAGAAAAGAATATTTACTATGTTATATTTATTTGGATAAGATTATATATTTGCATGCAAGAAATAAAAAAATATTATGATATGGAAATGAATATTTGGTTAGGTTGTTATATACCTAGGGGGGATAATATGGGGTACAAAGGGAGGTACCCAAGGGAATAATGTAATAATGGGATGGGCCATAGTAATAAATAAGGTGGTTAATCCGTATCATGTAAGGGACCACAAGTAGTTAGTAATAATGTAATGGGCCAATGGTATTAGATAGATGGCATTGAGGGAACCATGGTAATGACCCATGGTATTGTATGTATGAGGCCTATATAGAGGCTAGAGACTCCACATTGAGAGATGTTAAGGATTATTGTATGAACAGGCATGTGGCTTGTGGAGTCAGGTAATTAAATGTTTGCACTTGGTAAATATAGGAGCATCATCGAAGAGCGTTGAGCTTGTACCCTATGCTGCAATGGCAACGAAGATAAAACTACTAATCAGAAGCATGTTGCTTACCTTCAGTCTCTGTACGTGTCTGTGCCTTTTAGTCGTTCAACTTATTTTGAATGGCTACGATTGTGGGAATAGCCAGTATACAAATGGTAGCCTCTTCCAGCTTCATCTAAACCAGGTCTTGGAATCATTGGTGCTCAATGTTTCTACAAGTGGATTTAGTACCTCTAATGTTGAGGCGAAAAATAATAATAGTACTGTTTATGGGCTTCTCCAATGCAGGGGAGATTTAAGTTCCTTGAACTGCCAACAATGCGCAACCATGATAAAAATAATGCTTCTTGAGAAATGTCAAAACAGTACTTTTGGATTCATTCAACTCGACAACTGCTTCTTATGTTATGACGATCATTATTTTTACAATTATAGTAATCAAGGTATCCAGCCTTATGCTGCTAAATGCAACGCTCAGAGCGCTACCCCACCTGAAACGTTCGATTATGCTGTTTTAAACGTGCTCTCAAATATTAGCGAAACGGTCATATGGAATCCCAACCATTTTGCTGCACAACACATGCACCAATGTTAAAGATTGCATATTTGGAGAAAGAGTTTGTAGTATGCATAGATGCTTGCAAGAGAGGACTTCGTGGAGTCCTTACGCAGGATGGACAAGTGGTATACTATGAGTCACAAAAACTGAGTGAGGACGAGTAGAACTACCACACACATAATCTTGAGTTGGAAGCAATCATACATGCATTGAAGATGTGGAGACACTATCTTCTAGGCAAGAGATTTTTGTTGATGAGTGATCACAGTGGTTTGTGGTATGTATTTGACCAATCAAATCCGAATGGTAGGCACGTTTGGTGGTTGGCTACGATTAGCGAGTTTAATTTGAGATCAGGTGTATCCAAGGTACAAATAATAGAGTGGAAGATTCTCTTAGCAGGAAGATATAGGTAAATCACTTAGAAACTATGAGCTCCTATGGGATAGACTTATAGGTTAAGATCTTGTAGGCGAGATAGAGGAATGTTAGGCATATGGAGATTGTGCACATGTTGCAGCAGAGTACAAGTACAGGTACAGGTGGTAGTACAAGTATAGGTACAGGTGGTAGTACAAGTACATGTATAGGTGGTAGTATAGGTATAGGTACAAGTGGTATTATAGGTACAAGTAGTGGTACAAGTATAGGTACATGTGTAGGTGCACAATATGTGGATTATTTCGTTACAACAGATGGGCTAGTTAGATTCAAAGACATGATATATGTGCCCAATAGTAGTGAGCTCAAGGAGGTGTTCCCGAGGGAGTTCATGCGAAACCATATTCGGGTCACCCAAGTTATCAGAAGACACTAACTACAATGAATAAATTATATTATTGGTCGAATCTGAAGAGGGATGTAGTAGAGTTTGTGGCTAGGTGTTTTGATTTTCAACATGTGAAGGTAGAGTGTAAGCATCCAGTTGGACGACTATGACTGATTTTGATTCCAGAATGGAAATGGGAAGTCATTTCCATGGACTTCATCACAGGTTTGTCGAGGACAGTGAGACAACATGATTCCATCATGTTTCTTGGGGACAGGTTGGGAAAGGATGCACATTTCATTCCAGTGAAGTCTACATTCGTACCTAGCGATGTAGCACATGTATTCATCATAGATGTGGTCAGATTCCATGGTGTTCCAAGGAAAAATGTGTCAGAAAGGGATGCAAAGTTCACTTCCAAGTTTTGTAAAGAGTTATTTGTAGGTTTGGGCATAGAGTTGGCCTTCAATACATCTTATTATCTACAAACCGATGGAAAGACAAAGAAGGTCAACAGGATATTGAAAGACATGTTGACGATGTACGTGATGCATCGACAACGATAGTGGGAAGAGTACATTCCACTAGTAGAGTTCTCTTACAAAATGGGTATCAGGAAGCTTTGAGGATGAGTCTATTTGAGGCAATGTATGGGCAGAGTTGCAATATTCCTATCAGTTGGAGTGATCTAGTTAACAGGGCGTCGATTGGAATAGACATGTTGGAAGACATGGAAAAGGAAATTCAATTAATAGAAGAATCTAAATTCAACACATGATAGGTAGAAGAGCTATGCAAACCGGGACAGGTTGTTCAAGTAGTTGTAGGTTGGGCAACAGGTGTACTTGCGCATCAAACCAAGGAAGAGCTCCTTGTGGATTGGATCATGTGTCAAGATGGAACCATGGTTTTGTGGACCCTTAAGTATTATTGTGACGATTGGGCCAATGGTCTATTGACTTCCACTGCCTTTGACAGTGAAATTCCATGATGTTTTCTAATTTTCATTGCCTAAGAAGTATGTTAAAGATGTTGATCATGTGATTGACTGGTTTGTATTGCATGTGGAACCATATGGATAATTCCAACCAGAGCCTTAGTGTATATTGAAGAAAAAGGTGCTCATGCTTCGGAACTGAGCAATCAAGTGAGCTAAAATGCAATGGAAGCACTTTGGGCCCGATGAAGCCACATGGGATACGAAGGATTAGATGTGGACTGTGCATCCTTCCTTGTTTTATGTTTGAGGCAAAATAGTTTTGCTACGGATTGGATCATGTGCCAAGTTGGCACCACGATTTTGTGGACCCTTCAGTATTGTTGAGAGGATTGGGCCAGTAGCCTATCGACTTGCATTGCCTCTGATCGTGAAATTTCATGATGTTTTCCATGTGTCATTACTTAAGAAGTATGTTAAAGATGATAATCATGTGATTGACTGGTCTGTATTGTAGGTGGAACCAGATGGAGAATCCCAGCCAAAGCCTCAGTGTATATTGCCAAAAAAGGTGCTCATGCTCCGGAACCGAGCAATCAAGCAAGTTAAGGGGTAATGGAATCACTTTGGGCCCAATGAAAATACACAGGAGATGGGGGATTAGATGCAGACTATGTATCCTTCCTTGTTTATCGGTTGACGCAAAGCAATTTTGGTATGGTGTTTTGGTATATGTTTTGGTGATTCTAGTATATGTACATATGTATATGAATGTAAATACCGCCATGAGTTATGTTATAAAGCTCCAATAAGCAGTATGGGTGTCATGTCATTATGATGTTATGTTTTTTATGTTATCATGTTGTTTTGATTCTCAGCAGGTTGATCATTGTAAATACTACAATGAGCTATGTTATAAAGTTGCATCGACAATATTTTTTTCTTGCAGCAGTCTTGTAGTTATAGGTGTTGTTGAACACTAATGACGGTGTTCCCCCAAGGGGGGGAGGGGGGGCTTCTGTAACAACCCTGGTGAAAATTCCATGTAATAAAAGTTAATAAAGGAAAAATAATAACCATGGTTGATGGGATACTTATTCCAAGCTAAATGTTGGGCAAGGCATCCTAATGTGGGTGTTCATTAGTTTATTATGGCTAAGGAAATTGCAAATACAATGGCTAAGGCTTTGGAAATGAAAAATAGAATTTTGCAAATATATTTATGAAAATAATTGAAATTAGGAGAAAATGGAGGTGAAAGGTCACATGTTGCATGCGAGGAGGAAAATGAAGGAAAATAATGGAAAATGAAGAAAATAGAGGCCTCATTAATAAAAAGGTTGTTGAGGATCAGTTGGTAACCTTTTGTCAGCTCAGTTTTGGATCTCTCTCATTATTCTCTCTCCCTCTCATACTCTTGGATACTTAGAGTTTTCTTGGAGCAATCTTGGAGGGTGTGGAATACTTGGTTTTTCAAAGCAAGAAGGATAAGGAAGAGTAGGGAAGCGCAAGAGGACATCTAGATTAGCAACTACTGTGGGATTTGCTTGTAGGTACCGAGTTGAATGTATGTTTTCCTCACTATTTTTGGCATGCATGGCATATGCATGTGGATTTTTGGTCATGATCTATCACTGGCATGGAGAATTTCCTCGATTGGTAGTGAATTCCCTAGCCTTTCCATTTCCTCGATAGCCATGGAAATTTCGAGTTTATTTACTTGCTTTGTTTTGGATGGTTCTCATGTTTACCAAGTGCAAACATTTAATTAAGTTAAGTTTGGCATTTTAAAAGAGATTTTTTATATTTATCTTTTTAGAAGTTTATTAGTTTTATAATTAAGTTAAGATAAATTTATATTGATTTATTATAATTAATATATGATTTTTTTAAAATTAATAATTGGAATAATGTTGAAAACATAAATGAAAATATTTTTTATATTAAAGTTGAAGATATTATATATATTGGAGTTGAGTTTGAGTAATTTTCAATTTTTAAATTATGAATATTCAAGATTTGATAATCTTGGAATGTTTTTCCTCTAATACATAGTCCAACAAATAATACACAAATCTTCAAATATTTTTTTATAATACACAATCCAACAAAAAATACAGATATTATGCAAATCTTTTTTCAATTTCTTTAGTCTCTTCCTGAACAGGCATGTCAAGGACTTTTTTCAAACATTAACCTCAAAATAAGTCTACAACATTTCAAAACAATTGTCACTAGTATGTATAGCAACTATGGCAAATTTATATGATGTTAGGACACACTCCCATATTATAATTATAATAATATATGTAATAACTTTATATATATAATTTATATTATAATCATATTTTATATATATATTAAATAATTTTATATTTTATTATAGTATTAATGTTGTATTTATTTTAATTAGTCAAATTGATTTGAGATTATACATTTTCTGCCCAAAAAGGCATTAATTGTGGAATTGAATGTTATGCAATGGTTATTTACCATTTTTAGGAAATTGGACAACACATTTTCATATTGTATAGATCGTCAGATATCTGACCCCGACTATAAAAGAACATAGGTCAAATATTCAAAGGCAAGAAGGATTATAGGAAATTGTCAGATAATCAACGAGATAGGATAACTGTTGAATATTTGACTAATACATAGCTATTTTCGGATATTCGGTGACAACTGGGATTATCGTAACAAAAAACAAAAAAACTCATTTAACTTCTGGCACATTCCACCTTCGGAATTTTCGCCAATACATAGCTATTTTCGGATATTCGGTGACAACCGGGATTATCGAAACAGAAAAACTCATTTAACTTCTCGCACTTTTTCCGAATTAAGTCATTCGGTCGAATTCCACCTTCAGAGTTTTCGCCAGAATAATAGCGTTCCTTAAAGGCATTTGGTTGATTTTCTAAGTAGCTTTCTTAAACTATAGCTAAGTAAATAAGAAATTCAAATTTAATTACTTCTCATTTCCTTTTTAATTGTTATATGTATAACTTTCTCTAATTTTATATCAAGATTTTGAAAATAACTTTCATTTTCTTGAGAATTAGATAAGTATATGTTCATGATAACGAGGCATCATAAACTTTTATCTTATTGATATATTGATTGAGGATTAATGTGAAGAAACTATAATATATAGAAGTATGTGGTTGGGTAGGTGGGTTCATTCGTTCAACAATTTTACATGTTTTGTTGATGTATTTGCATGTGTCTTGTATTTAATATGGAGATAAGAAAATGCAGACGATAATAATGCTATTTATGGGAGATAAGAAATGTGATGATTAACCATTTATGTTGTAAAAAATATATATAAATGATGAGTGAGTGAGTATGATTTCTTTAGAATTGTTTAAGAATAATAGTAAGGTGATAGTTGTAACATATTTTTTTGATAAAAGATAACAAAATCTGTATTATTGTTTTTATGTGTAGATTGAATAATTCAATCAATTTGTCTTCACTTACATCGTTGAAATAACAATAAAAGAAATTTGAATGTGGTTACGTATAACACTTTTTTATTATACAAATAATTTATAATTTTTTTGTTATGAAAATTGTTGAGATCTTTTTATAAAAATTTTGCTTTTATTTATGTTGATAGACAATTTTTATGGAACATTCTTATATTTATTTATATTTTGATCTAAATCTTTATCTCGTCATAAATCAAAGATATTGACCTATTCTCGTGATCAATACTTACATTTTTACATTTACCTAATACAATAATGGAATCACCACACAAATTATCAAATAACAAATAACACCATGTGAATCAACCCATTAATTTTAAAAAGGTAAAAATAACTATTAACATATATCAATCATAATTATTAATCATAATTTTATCTAATTCCTAGTATTTAATAATATAATGAATTATAAGTATAATTTTATTTGTATTTTAAATTAATTAAATATTAATGATTAAATCTAATCATTCATATATAATTTTAAAAAAATTCATTAACCCATAAGAAAAAGTATATTAACATTCATATATCAAAGCAATAAGCTTCAAACAAACTTGGAAAAAACAAGTAAAATCTTTCTTTCATATTTACTTTCAGATGGAATCTCAATATATGAGTTAGTAATTTTTTTATTTTATTTTTTTTACCAAATATATAATTAGGCCGATAGGCCTTTCCTTTGAAAGGTACCTTCGTCGTCTCTTTCGTTCTCAAGTTGACACCTGGCGTCGGGCGGGCATAACCGCGAGCGGTCTATTTACAATAATCGGCGTGACTTGACCCGCCAGTCGTCGTCCTATCCCGATTACGTTGGGACCATTCTGGATTTTCTGGTGCTTCCATTTATTGTTTTCTGGCGTTTCCATTCTCCTATCCCGATTACGTTGGGACTATTCTGGATTTTCTGGTGCTTCCATTCTCCTATCCCGATTACGTTGGGACTATTCTGGATTTTCTGGTGCTTCCATTTATTGTTTTCTGGCGTTTCCATTCTCCTATCCCGATTACGTTGGGACTATTCTGGATTTTCTGGTGCTTCCATTTATTGTTTTCTGGCGTTTCCATTTATATTTCAGACTTCCTTTTCTTTCTGTCGAGGAATAGGAGGAAAACAAGCTTGGGATTACCGTCTGCGAGGCATGGCGTATATCGAGAATGGTAACAGTCACGACCTGCATAATTGTCTGTATATCTCTGCATATCTGGGTTTTCTGGGAATACATCAGCAGTTTTCTGTGTTTCATGCGTTAAATTCGAAAAGGATATTGAATTCTTCCCTGTCATCGAATTAAAGAAATTTGTATGAATTGCATGGTTTTTGGTCTTTTGGAGATCCGATCGCCGCTATGATCCCGCTAACTGGGTTCCTGTTTTCGTGACGATCTTTTTCTTCCATGAATTGGAATTGTTTTGGTACATAGACGGGATTTATGACTATGAATTGTCACGATCTAGGGATAGATACCTTGGTTTTGAACCAGTTTAGAAATTGTTGTTGTGGCTGCTTCTCCCTTCTATTTAGGCCGTTTTCTTCTATAGGGTGCTTGTAAAAACCCTTATCGAATTCAAGCAAAGCCCTTAGATGTTTGGGCAAAGTTTCATTTTGCTTTTTAAGGAGACAAAATACTTCTTGTACTTATTATCACTTTGACGTTTGAAACAACCCCTGTTTCGGCAACTAACCAAGATCCTTTAGGCAATTGGGGTGAAATGTATGTACTAAATGAGATTATTTTGCACATTATGGGAATTTTTCTGGCAGCTTTCTTGTACTAAAGATGCCTATCTTTTCTCACGAGTTTATGTAAGCATATTGTTTGTTGAATAAAAAGATCCCTCTCAAATGATAAACTCCTTCCCTGCCAGTGGCAGTGGCGGGATGAAGAGTATGCTTTCCAGGGGCGAGTGTTAGATTGTATTCTGGCTTGTATAGGTATCTTTCTAAAACATAATGAAATATGTTTTACTCTAAGAAAAATTTAGCAATCAGCTAACAAATGTTTTAATGAATACGCGTGCATGTTCTTTTCATTTGCAGTCCTTTTGGTTTTCCATTTTTAGGCCGATAGGCCTTCTTTTGGAAGAGCTTTTCGTCGACCTTTTGATTCTCAGATAGACATCTGGCGCATCTGGTTTGGTTTATGTGGTCTTTGTGACATCTGTACACAGATTTCTTTCTGACATCTATACACAAATTTCTATTGACATTTGTGCGCATCGCCGGACTTTGAGAAGAATCAGTTTGAATTCATTATAGAGTTAGTTTTTGCTTTGAGTGCTTCTTGGTCAAGAAACCAAATAACAGGATCGCTTTAAAATGATATCCTGGTGCCGAGAATAGCCGGTAATCTGTATCTTTTGCAGAGCTTTAATCTCCGGCAATTTCGATTAGGGAAACTTAATACAGATCCTGGGAGATTTTTAGTCAAATTCAAGCCAGACTTAAGCCACAACATCGGTGGGCGAGGAAATAAATCAATGCCTGTATTAACGGCATAAAGTTTTCACAATCTGGTAAAAAGGAAACGGACCAGTTGTTAAAGCCACTGTAAATAACCTTCATTTGCTTTAGAATGGAAATTTTCTTTTTTTTGGTTCGTAGATTGATTAAACTCCCGGGTTTTCTACAGTAAATAACTATGTTTTGTTTTCCTTTGGAAGGAAATTCCTTGCTGGTGGATTGCTTAAACTCTATTGCTTTTCCTGGTGTAAATAACTTTCTGTAGCTTTAGAAGATAATCCTCTTTTTCCTCCTTTTCTTTTGGAAGAAGCATCCTCTTTTGATAGGTTAAACAAATTTGATCTGAGAAAAAAAACGTCTTATCAGTCGGCTCTGATATTTCGTAGCTTTCTTCTTCTTTTTCTGAGAGTCTTCAATCAGGGAGCATTCTCAAGGGTTCGCCCGCTATAGCTGGATCATTATTATTTAAGAAATATTTTCAGCGCCAGAGCAATATTGAATCCGGCGAACTGTAGTTTATCTTCATTATTTTCCGCAGATTTTGAGAAAAAAATTTCAGATACATATTTCAATATAGTGTTTTCAATCTTTAAAGAACAATGAATATCGTTGATAATTTTTTTAGATTTGCCGATTTCATTTTGATTCTCGAAAGTAAACTAAATTTGATATTTACAGATTTCATTTTCTTTACGCAGATGTAAGAGATTCAATACTCTAGGCCGTCAAAGCTTCCAGCTGGTCAAGCGGTGCACACAATTTTATGAAATGATGCGCCGAAGCAGGAAACATCGAAGCCTGCTACACTCTGGGTATGGTAAGCACGCCAATTCTTTAATAAAATCAGCGTAGATGCCCATGAGATTACTTTATTTAAACATTTACGATTCCAGAGAGCCCCCTTAATTTAATCCCCTTCATGTGCAGATCCGATTCTACTGTCTTGAAAACCGAGGCGGCGGAGCATCATTGATGGCCAAGGCCGCCATTTCATCACACGCCACAGCCCTATACTCCCTAGCCATCATTCAATTCAACGGCAATGGAGGCACAAAGAAAGACAAGGATTTCAAAGCCAGGGAAGCCCTGTGCGCCAGGTCAGCATTTCTTGGCCTCTTGAACACCTTGCGAGAGCTCGGCCACTGCCTGTAGGACGGTCACGGCGTTACCAAGCTTTCTCGTCTAGGCCAATACCTGGGAGCTCGCCTCAATCTTGCCCGCCCATTACTTCAAAACACATCAAGATACACGGCTCCAGCCTTTTGAACCATGGCTCAAGAACCTAAATGGCGGCAACAGACCGCAAAATCATCTCAATCCTATTAATTTATTTTGGTCCTAAGTTGAATGCAAACAGAGATGGATCCACCAAATTTTTTGACAAGTTTGGATCTGAATATGAATGCAAACAGAGATGGATCCACCAAATTTTTTGACAAGTTTGGATCTGAATATGGGGAAACATTTTATGAGAAACCTAAATATTAAGAAAAATAGACACTTGGACCAGAAACATAGAGAATTCATATTTTTTTTTATCTATTTGGCTCGAAATCACTCCCACAAATCTAAAAAATGTGAACTGCAATGACAAACATTGATTGTGTACTTTAGGATGGGGAGGGGGGTACTTTATATGCAAAAGATAGTGTTTTAAGGTCCCACACTTTGACTTTTTTATTTTATGTTTTTTCATGTGATTTTAACCTAAATGATTTTCTTTGGAGGATCAGCCAACCCAACGTTTCTAGCAAGTTGAAAAAAGTACTCAAGTTGAAAAAAGGACTCCAGCAGAACCTTCCATGCTTCAGTTCAGAAACATAACTCCAGCAGAACCTTACATGCTTCAGTTCAGAAACATAACTTCAGTTCAGAAACATATCTAAGTTAGGGCTTCATTTTTTTTTTTTTTTTCATAAATAGTGGTTTTTGTAAATTTTATTTCAGATGTTTAATCAACAACAAAGTTTCTCTCAGATATCTCTTCCTCCATTAGAATCGGATTTGTAGATGCAATCTACTTGGTTGTGACTTGTGAGAGTGTCCCCAATACTTATTTTATGCTTTTAGCTCTTTTGATATTTTGAGCTTCATGTCTATTATATTTCTGCTTTTACTTTTAGGTCAAATCAGTATTGAAGTATCGGTTCGCCATTTGCTCTCAGGTACATTACAATCCTAACAACAAACCACTGGTAGCAGAGAAATTACACAAGGTTTATCCAGGCCTTCTATGTCTGCCATACTTCTAAAGCATACATAAACAACATTATTCTTTTCACATAGCAAAAAAGCTAAAGAAATCTGATAAACCTTTTCGGCCACTACCAGCACACAGGATCTCACAAGACCAGAGGTTTTGGGAAGATTCTGTCCTCACTGGGAATAATCACTATCCAACCTCTCTCAAGGAAAAAGATTTCATTTCCAAATTATGGAATCTGATTCCCAAGTTTGTCACTTGGAAAATTTGGAATAAGATCATCTTCCATTAAGGCAAGGGAAGCCATGAAAGCGACGGTGTTCATTAGTGAAAAAATTAGGGCCTGCTGCAAAAGATCAAAATGAGGCAATCAATTATACAGACAAGTAATTGCAATGGGTGAATGGTTGGTTCTTGAAGAGTGGACTCAATTTTCAGACTCCCCACCTGAGATTCTTTCCCCAGTTCAGCCCACTCTCTCATGTATATGGTAATATATTCTTCCTTGATGGGAGAGCAAAATGAAACCCAGGCAGAGCATGGGGAGGGTGCTCAAGGGACCCATGAGAAAAGACAAGACTAAAATTTGCTCAAGCATGAGCATGTGACCAAACCACAAATAATATTGTAGGACACATTTTATGCAAGGTCCTAATACAGACATCCAAATTAGACATCCAAATTAGAGATTTGAGACATCAAAATTGCAGAGGACTCCAAAATTATCATTGACATTATGAATGGGGTGGCCTTCCCCACTAGCATTAACTTGTCAAGAATTATTACTGAAGATAAATCATTGACCTCAAACTTAAAACAATAAGTTTTATGCAAGTCTATATAACTTTTAACTCATAAACCAATGCACTTACTTATAAGGGCGCTGATCTCAGCACAAGAGATTCAGATGAACAGATCATCTTGCAGTAATACTCTCAACATTAAGTAATATCTGGCACAATCTAAGCAAGATCATTCTCCCCCAGTGCTCCTAGTAGTTTTCCTTGTTAGCTTTTGATTTTTTGTGCTCACATCAGGTGTTAGTGACACAATCCCATACTTCACTGAAAACTCCTGATTACCATTGATTTCGTTATGATGCCACTCTTAGAACTCCAAGACCTCAACCAAAGGGTACGCTGTGAAGTCCATCTACAATATAACTCTAATGGCATTTTGAGAAATACCAAACTAGCTGATTTTTCCAAAAAGAATCTCTCTCACCACGCAGATCAAGGAACTCACAAAGAAACTCTGTGACTACAAACATTGGTTGTCAGCAGCAGAGGCTCAATCTGTGGGCCTTGTAACAGGGCAATAGGTGAGTAATGAAGAGGAGTACTATAACAACGCCTACCTTAGGTCCTGTGAAACATGTGGCAGTTCTACAGCACTCATCGAAGAATGAACTCTAAATCATGACACTGGTGGAACGTCAAAGGGGAGAAACCGTATTCGTTATGGACAATTAGGGCATGGATAGCTGAGAAAACAACAATTGAACAAAAACAGCCTTCCCAGTACTTAGCCTTCAACAATCCCAACGTGCAACCTTTGATCCACAGACTCCAGTTCGTGCAGACTCTTTTCAGTTTGTTATTTTTTAACGTGTGGCTGGGTTGTACAATTTTGTTCTTATGGGATATACAACACAGGAGTTGCCAACACTATGGTCACCTTTAAAGTCGTTTTCAGTTGTAAAGCATACAATCTTTTGTAACCATGCCAAGTTAAGTAAATACATCAGCATTGCAACAACTTACCATGGTACAGTGAGGAAAAAGCTAAAGCAAATTAGAGGTTGAGGAAGTAAAATAGAAAAAAGAAATTAAATCAAAATGCTTTGAAAAGATCAGCTCTGATTGCCCCACAATTATGGCTGCTCTGATTTCCACACAGTGATGGGCACAGGCCCTGTGACATTCTTGTGAGATGAATGAAATTTATCTTGTGTTGTTGAAAAAATGACAACTTGTACAAACTGCAAGTAACCATGAACTAGTCTGAAGGACAGCACATAAATTTTCAGTAAATTATGGAATGATTTCAATTAAACATTTTAAGTATTTCTTGTAATACATTGGTCTCAGATACAATTTGTATCTGAGACATCAGAACGTTACCTCCTACACTTTTGCAGATTGTATTTGCATTGATCTTATCTGTTATATCTATCTCAATCTCATTATTCTACTTGGGAGTTACTTGGGAGTTGAAACAAAAAACAGCAACCGAAAGTAGCATATGAAACACTGGTGAAAATGTCCAAGACTGAATTTAACAAGAACATACCATGGCTTTCAACTTTAAGGCAAATGTCATGGGATCATAATGATGAGCTCTCATTTCAGCAACTAGACCATTGAACGACTCTGGAACTACCATTACTTCTGGAAGCGCTTTACTTTATTGTTTACTTGGAGGAGGACACGAAAACTCTCTTTAGCCATTCTCTGCACCATATATGTGCCATCTTCAAATGTCAATGAATTGAAAACACCAATGAGTAATAGAAGCCATTACATAATGGGCGAACGTATACAATTATGCCCTTCTACAGAACCATAACCACAATGTGAAAACAATATCACATGAGTTGGACTCAGCAACAATTTGCACGGACAACAGGAAAGCTCAAACGGGAGACTCGACCCAGCAACTCAGCTAGATTTTATCTGGCACTTTATTATTATTACTATTCTATGGTAATTTTGAATCTATTCTTAATAATGCGTAGGGGCAATTCTGTAGATAACTTTTCAAGCAATAATTGTAATAAGTGGATTGTAGATAACTTTTCAAACAATAATTGTAATAAGTGGATTTGACTTACTGGATTTATGAGTGTGTATGTTAGGGTACAATTCAAATTCAAAATAATAAAAATTAGTAATTTATTTATGAGTGTGTATGTTAGGGTACAATTCAAATTCAAAATAATAAAAATTAGTAATTATTTTTAAAAGTGTAAAGATACATGGAAGGTGTGGAAGATTTGTCTTATAGTTGTGCATATAACATTTTAAATGAATTATCTTCAAAATATGTGAATTCTTGTTAAGATTTGGGAAGATTTGTCTTATAGTTATGCATACAACATCCTATAAATTATCACCAAAATATGTGAATTGTGGTAACCCATTAATATATTTGTTCCTATTAATTGCATGTGGATTACTAAGATAAAAATGTGAAAACCCTGATTTTTAAGATATATATACTTGTAATCTATACAAGTTTAGAACCACCTCTTCAAATCTCATTTCTAATGGGCTGTGTATGTTAGGGTATAATTCAAATTCACAATAGTAAAAATTAGTAATTGTTTTTAAAAGTGTAAAGATACATTGAAGGTGTGGAAGATTTGTCTTATAGTTATGCATATAACATTTTAAATGAATTATCATCAAAATATGTGAATTCTTGTCAAGATTTGGGAAGATTTGTCTTATAGTTATGCATACGACATCCGAAATAAATTATCACCAAAATATGTGAATTGTGGTAATCCATTAATATATTTGTTCCTATTAATTGCATGTGCATTACTAAGATAAAAAAGTGAATCCCGATTTTTAAGATATATATATATATACTTGTAATCTATACAAGTTTAGAACCACCACTTCAAATCTCATTTCCAACCTGTCCGATAAAGCGGATCCACAATAAATAAACAAAGTAACATTATAATTTATGTTGCAAATATACAGGTAATTTATACTAAGACATCATATGTAAAATCACTTGATAGATAAACTGGAACAAAACTATAAATATCCTGAGTAGAAGCATTGAATAGATTTTAAATATCTTGAACACAAGCATTGAATAGCTTTTGAAAAATATGGCTGCAACAAAACTATAAATATCATAAGTAGAAGCATTGAATAGCTTTTAAATATCTTGAGCACAATCATTGAATAATTTTTGAAATATAATTAGTGTACCAAAATATTGGAAAGCAATATAGGATGCAGTTCATTTCAATTAGACGACAATGGAGTTTCTAATATTTTCTATTTTCAATATTTTGTTATAAGTATATAAATTATTGTTTATATATATATATATAT
>APFE031040857.1:0-72080 GCA_000404065.3 Pinus taeda
AAGATCTTTGAATACATTAGCAGATGCAATTGCTTCTCAAATGTTAAGTAGACATGTGCAATAATCATACAAGTAAATTTAAAAACATTCCATAACATGTTTAACAAGACAAGCTGGTACTAACGATATCATATATATAGGAGTGTGTCAAAATAATACATCGTCCTCGATCATAGGTTGAAAAACACCTTATGATTGGCAAAAATGATAGGTACAAAAAGAAAAATGTCATGTGTGACTACAATAAGCGATCATCCCATCACTGGTGATGATCTTGATATGAAACCACGACATGGGCCACCTTACAAAGGAACCTACTAAAATGTCTGGGGACTCCAATCACATAGCGCTGAAGTGGACGAGGGATGTTGTCTATGCTGGTCTCGGGAATGTCCCCTGTTAGGCGCTCTAGATGGCTCTCCAACTCAGCCAAAGTCTCTGCTGATTCGTCCTGTGGGGTCTATTTGATTCCTTGCTCTTGTGGGACCCCCTATATAGGGGAAACAGGGCGCTCCATCCAGCAGAGAATTAGTGAGCATGCAGCCGACCTGAGGCATGGTAGAATAAAGTCCTCAGCTCTAGCAGAGCATGTGGACAAAACTAAGCATCATGTCTGCATTGAAGAGGCCAAAGTCATTGCTAGGGTGGATAGGTTTCATCATCGCAAGTTAAGGGAAGCTATTGAGATTGAGCGAAGACCCATCAATCTCAACAGAGATGATGGGTGGAAGGTTAGTAGAAATTGGATCCCTGCGTTGTCGTCTTAGGTTTTCTTCCTCCTCCGTTCTTCCCGGTCTTTCTTTGAGTGGGTGTGTTTCTGTTCTTGTGTGTCTAGGTTTCCGCTTATCTTTGGCAGCAGAGTTCTTCATATATCCTCTTCTTGTGCAGTATCTCATGTTTATGTAGAATTTATTATAATTGAGCATATACTATTCTTATATTATTAATAACAATATAAAAACAAAAACAAAAATAGGGCAATTTAATTAACAATTTCGTATAGCTTTTGTATTAAGAAGAAATATCGCCCTCTTCATTTTCATACTCTTAAGCATTTAGTACCTCTAATATTTATGGTCCCCTTTTAACATTATATTAATTATTAATATAACCATATCATAATATTGTTATTTAGGACTTTTATAAATTAATTCAAATATATTAATTATTTAATATGAATTTTGATATTATTAATTATATATATTATTAATTCTATAAATATAACATTAATAATTAATTTATATAATATCAAATTAATTTGTAATTAACCCAATTTAACCTATTCTCTATTAAATTAATACATATAACCCCTCGTAATTTTATTTAGGACATTAATTAAGTAATTACTTTTATAGCATTATATATTATTAATTTACACATACAATCTTTATAACTAACGTATATATAATGCATTATTATTTTAATAAATTAATTAATTTCAATTGACTATATTCAACCCGCTTCTATAAAACTAACTATAAATTAATTATAAGTAAGAGTAATTACAATTATAATAATAATAATAAATAGGGCTTTTACAAAATTAGGTATAATAATTAAAGCATTAGAATATACATATATATTGAGGGTAGATTTAAAGAAATAATTAAATAAATATTGACATAATTTTTGTTTAGATTTTTACGTATAAAGGGGTAATATTTGAAATTAAATTTATGAATTTTAACCTTTGGTTTGATTTATTATTCACTTGGTTAACCCAACACTGAATATAATAGTATTTTAATATTAAATTAATTCGAGGTAGTTTGACTGGGTTCTTGAATGACATAATAGCCGTTAGAGAGTTTTAGCCGTTGGAGTCTCTGCTTATACTATTTAACACGCTGGGCTGGATCTGTACTTTCAACTTGTCCTGATGATGAACCACATTGGTTGGTTCGAAATGCGTTGCAAAAATCTTTCTTATGTGATTTACGTTGAAGCTCTTACAACTATGACAAATCACAGAAGTCTCAATTCCACAATATTTATAATCAATTTGTATAAATTTTTTAGTAAAAAGCATATCAATAACAATCTATAAATTGTAACAAAATTTTTAAAACTTTAATGTTAGATACAAAGCCTCAAAAATTAAAAATTGGTATACTCAAATTCTTAAAAGTTTAGTTGATGTATTACTCACAAATTCTTAAAGATTTAGTTGATGTAGCATTTAGCCACTAAAATACCTACCTAAATATCATTTTGCTTATTTATAAGATTTTTTTAATTATTAAATGCCTATGCCCAAAATACTAATTTAATATACACAATTAAAAATATTATTTATATTTTTAACTAAAATATTTAAGTAAATTGTTTATAAGATATTCACTTAAAAATATTTAAATAAATTTAAACCAAAAAACAAAGATGATGTATAAATAAAGTTTCCTTGCCTTCTTATTCATTTGATATATTCAATTTCTTACCAAACATAACATTTAATTAAGCAGTTGTTTATAATGAGACTTTTTGAAAGCCTTTCCGGGGGGTTTTTCGGTCAAAATCCACCGGCAGTAATTTATTAGAATCGCAAGTTTGATAGCTAGTTTCTGCACAATCAAAGGATCCCAGAGGTTTTCCAGGGTGCTGAATCCAAATATGCAATTAAAAAACCATTTTAACTGCTAAAAATCAATATTTAACCTCAATTTCTTATTGCGTCACGGAATCTCCAAAAATTCTCATTATAAATGAAGATAAAAAATCCATATTTCAAGGTATATGATGAACCAAACATAAAATATTCATATTTCAATTATAATATGAACCGCCCACATAAGTCCATGTGCTAAGAATAACGTACGCCACGTAGTAAGGATAACTGTACCTTTCCATTTTATGCTTTTCTAGTAAAGGTAAACGTATTTTAGTCGTGTGGGGAAGTAACTCATAACATTTTTATCATAAATTTGAAATTTTTAACTTTTTTAAATGTTACACGTTTATAAAATATTATAATAAATAAAAAATAAAATTTAAATAAAAGATTTTGGATTTTTTTACTAATTAAAAAATTATCCAATACAGGAAAGTTTATTTATAAAATAATTAATTAACAAAATCATTGAAATAACCCACATCAATATATTGTATTCTTATGTTAAAATTTATTTCCTAAGTTAACTATATATTTATAATAAAAAATATCAACTACTCTCAAAGAATATAGAGACATTTTATCTTTAAATATTTATTGGGTTTTAAGACAGTTTTGAACAAATCATGATCGTGACATCTTTGAAACTTTCAAATACAGAACTACGTAGCTTTGATCCTCAAAGGAGCATTTCAACACATTGGGCCTTACTCCTTAGCATGTCAACATATTACACACTATTGCTAAAACATATGAAACATTGGCTAATATTCAAATTCTATATATATAATTAATATTTATATATATACATTTATTATATTACTGATTCAAATTAAATTAATCATTATAGAAAATTAATATAAGTTTAAATGCATGATTTTATTTATATATATCAATTTGTATATATATTTTTTTAATTTAGTTAAAAAGAAAAATAATATTAATATTTAATTTGTTTGGATTAAATTAAATTATGTAAAATTAATTTTTATTTTTTTTACCTTGTCAAAAGCAGTCATTTCTTCATAGTCAATGGAATGACTTATCTATCTATTTAACTCGCTATTATGATCTGATTCTTCATCTTGCCTTGAGGATGAACCACATTGGTTGGTACCACATTGGTTGGTTCAACATACATCAGCAAATATTTGTTGATGTGATTGATTCTGTTTTTTTATATAATATCTATATATTCAAAAAGAAAAAGAAAAAAATATTCACAACAATCATGTAAAACCATTTGAAGACTCATCGTGTAGTTTGTCATCCGGATCTACCAAGCTTATAAATAATACCCCAAATTATAGGACTTTAGATGCAAATCGAATAGAATTTGATTAAATTAGGGTAGGTGAACATTAACAAAAATATGAAGAAAATAATGAATGAAAAGTACACATGAGCATAATAATGTTTCTATTACTGTGTAAATTGATAATAATAATGTTGGTATTACTCTGTAAATTGACATTTATCAATTTTATTGTGAAGCATGACTCACAAAGAAATAGAACGACTAGATATCATATTATATCAGTTATTTTTAATATAGGACATTTTATATACAGAAAAGACTTTCGTTATAGACTTGCTTTTAATGTGACAAAGACAATATGGATATATAGTTATTATTTCTCATCATGCCATATATTGTTGTTGTTGAGGATGAGTAACAACTTTGGCAATGATTATATGTAAATGTCTAATGCATGTGTAGACTCTTGTGGTGTGCAAGTTGTTGAAAAGCATAAATTGGATAGTGGATATAGTTGAAACTCAATGCATTAAATGTTATAGAGGTTTATAAACACAAATGTTATAGAGGTTTTATAAATACAAGTGCATTTCCTCCTTAACCCCCTTAATCAATGAAAATAAGTGGTTGTTAAGAGCATTTTCCTTTAGATTCCAAAAGCATTATGAATCATTGTCCTAGGATAGTACAAATAGTGAAGGTGATATAAATAAACATAATAATATTGTGGATAAACATTTATGTGAATAAAATTACACACCATATTATCACAAGTAAACTTAAATCAACAAACCATATAATAAAGATCCAACATCTCTTTTCTTAATCCCTTAACAACATCCTCCCAAGTATTGTTGATAAGTGAAAACTTACCCAGAATTTGAAATAAATGTTGCTAAAGTGAAAAGAAAGCATGTGCCTTTCATAAATTCAACCAAACTCAAGAATATAAACTAACTAGTACATACATATAACAATATGTAGTTTAAATGACCTTCATGGAATAAGTGAATTGCTTGCTCTATAACCCTAATGGCATTGCGGCAACCATGAGATAAACTTAACCGTTACCTAAACTCTGACAACACCTACAAAGTTGTAAACCAGGAGGCCGTTAACAAGGTCGGAATGATAGAGGAGGAAGGGAGGGGGGGAGATCCCCTCCTATCGAGATGCAGCGGCAGGGGATTCCCGCCAGAACACAAGCAACCTGAAGCTAACAGGAGATACAAACAAAATGTTAGGACCAGTCCTTGGGGCGTGATGGTAGGCAAGTAGCAGAGGAAAATCTCTGCCATGTGCGACAGAGAAACCGAGATTCATCATCTCGATGAACAAACTAGAGTGATATAGAAGTTACATGAAAAACCACGCGCTAATATGTAGGTTCATCGGAGTCTCGCCGACGGAGAAGGACCTCACCAAATGGATACAACGAAAATTGCAACCCAAAGGCCATATCGAGCTCAGGCTGGGAGCTAGAGGTTTCTTCACGGTAATATTCTCGAACCTGCAAGATAAAGAAAAAGTATTTGAAAATGGTCCTTACTTTCATTATAATGCTACTTTGTTTATGAGGTATTGGGAAGAATGTTACAACCCAGACAAGGAAACATTTCTGTCAGCCCCGGTTTGGGTAAGATTATTCCGTCTCCCAATGGATTTCTGGGACCCAGAAATACTGGAGGGCAGTGGAAATACGATAGACATATTTGTCAAAATAGAAGAAATGAAAAAAAGAGGAAGATACACTTCATATGCGAAAATATGTGTATACATGAACATAGCTGAACCTATACCTGACTTAGTGGAACTAGAATATCATGAAGAGGTGTGGCAACAAACCCTAGATTACGAACACATCTTGTTCAGATGTTGTAGATGTCATGAGTATGGCCACCTATTTAAGGATTGTCCACTGAACCTAGTGGAAGGAGAGAACATGCACAAGCAACAGAGGAAACCACAAGAAGGTAAGGAAGGGTTTCAAGAAGTGAAAAGAAAGAAGAGACAAGCAAAAGAAACTCACAACATAGGGAAAACGAATATCGAACTCAACCGAGCAGAAAAAACACTTTGAAGCATTGCAGGGAGAAGAGGAAGAATAAAATGAGGTCCAAATTATGGATTATCATAACAAAGGAAAGGAGAGAAGTTTGAGTCAAGGCAAACCAAACCTAAAGAGGAAAGCTCAAAGAGAGTTGGCAGATAAAGAGGAAAAGGAGGACAAGTAGAGGATGGAAACCACTACAATGGAAATTGACCCAAGCAAAGGAGAGGAACTTAGTATGGAAGAGGAAATGTTGAAGAAACTACTTAATGAATGGAGACATTTAGACGAAAGATTTATACCAGAATACCAAAAAATAATATACAGAGAGACATTCCAACAATATCAAGCTAAGAAGGGATAGGGACAGGTGGAGATGGTAGAACAGCTGGGGATGCATCAGGAAAACCCCCAAGAATACTCAAATAAAATGAAAAGAGCAAAGAAAAGAGGCCGGAGAAACCTATATGAATTCATACATATTATGGGAGAAATGTTGGTGAATACAGGCAGGGTGGTACCGCTATCAATAGTATACCAACAAATAATCAAAGTGTCCTAATGATAATTACATCCTGGAACATAAGAGGCCTCAAAAACAGAGGTAAACAAAGACACTTAACTAAGAGACTAAGAAAATAAAAACCCCAATTCATGCTGCTACAAGAAACAAAGATTACAGGAGGGAAAATGGAAGAAATAAGGAGTAAAATCAAACCAAGGTATGAATGCATGATTATAGATGCGAGAGGTAGCACAGGTAGAATTACAATATTGTGGAACCCAGCAGAGATCACAGTGGATTACTCGATAAGCATGAAGAGAATCCTCACGGGGTGGTTTGCCCTGATAGGAAATAAAGAATGGTTCTTAGCCTCTTTAGTATACGACCCTCACATACTAGTGGAAAAGGAAAATTTCCTCCAGCAAATAAAGACGTTAAGCCAACTACATAAGGAAAAGCTTTGGTTACTAGCAGGCGACTTTAACTTGATAACAACACTGGAGGAGAAAAAAGGGGGACTGCGAAGGGAAGAGCCATAAATGGAGAAATTCATAGATATACAAGAAGAACTAAAGCTGGTGGATATCCCAACAATAAATGGAAAATATACATGGAATAATAGAAGGGGAGGGAGTATACAAATAGCTTCTCATCTGGATAGATTCTTGGCTACAGAAAACTTCATTAGCAAAGATGTGTACTATGAGCTACAATTCTACCATGTCTAAGGTTAAATCACTGGCCTATTAAACTAGAATTAGATATGAAATAAGGAAATCAAAACAAACCATTTAGTTTCGAAGCCTTTTGGCTAAGAGAACCGACCTTCATAGGAAAAATGGAGTGGTGGAATGAGAGTGAGAAAGAAGGGAGAAATCTGATGCACACCTTTCAACTCAGACTTAAAGAACTAAAAGGAAAAATAAATAAATGGACAAGGATGAATTTGGCAATATACATCAGGAACAGGAGTTGATCCAAGCCAAGATGAGGAAAGTACAACAACAAATTATCAATGAAGGCATAAGTGAATTGTGAGTGGAGGAGGAAGGGCAAATGATTAATAAAATGGAGGAAAGGAGACAACAAGAAGAAATTATGTGGAAGCAGAAATCCAGAATCCAATGGTTAAAGGAAGGGGAACGAAATACAAGGTTTTCTCATAAAGCTATGATCCATCATAGGCAATAGAATAGGATATTTTCCCTAGTATATCAGCAAGGCAATCGAATTACCCAAAATGAAGACATGGAGAACCTATTATGCAACACTTTAAGAGGCTACTAAAGGAAATTAACATAAGTAGGGAGGAGAATATAAACAAAATCATACAACACATTCCCAATCTGGGGAACAGAGACTTATGGCTACAATTATGGTCAATCGCTTAAAACCTATATTACTTGGATTAATATCTCAGGAACAGACAGGGTTCATTAAATGAAGAAAAATAACAGATGGCATAGTGGTGGCACAAGAGGAAATTCATTCATTAAAGAAAAAAATAACAAATGAATGTTGGTTAAATTAGACTTATAAGAAGAGCTTCGACGTAAATCACATCAAAAAGATCATTGTCGACACGTTTCGAACCAACTAGTGTGGTTCATCGTCAAGACAAGTTGAAGAAACACATCCAGCCTAGCATGTTAAATAGACTGAGCAGAGACTCCAACGGCTAAGTAACGGCTACTATGGACTCTAGGACCTAGGTCAAACGTAAATTTAATATTATTATTATTTTTATAATATATTATGGAAAAAAGTAAAATTAGGTACAAGCATCAAAAAATAATTTATTTATTTAGATTAGAATAATAATAATGGTTGTTTAATCATACTAATGGTTGTTAAAAACAAAAATAATAAAAACTATTATATTCTAAGTCAAAACAATAATAGTAATAGGTTGTTAGGATAGAAATAAATAAATAATAATAATATTAGAGAATAAAATAAATATATAATTTTAATGGTAAGATTAAACTAATAAATAATTATTTTATTAATATATTTACTAAATGTATACATAAACTAGTTTGTTAAGGTAACCAATGAAAATAAGTTAAAAAGGAAGTTAATATGTTTGTAAAATTTTACTGATTATTATTGTTGTTATATCAAATTTTTAGACCTTATAAAATTATTTAATTTACAGATAATACCATTATAAATATCAAGAAACCTAAACCATTAAAGGTTGGTTTGAAATGTAGTTAATATTAATTTAAATGGTTTATATATTACTTAGATATAATATTATAATAATATATCTATATATTATATTGTGTATAGTTATAGTAGTTATATTAATTATTTCCGTTAAATAATAACTTTAAATGTTTTAAGAGAGAATATCTTCCACCTTTTTCTTTAGTTAAAAATAAAGTATTAATAAGAATAAATAAATAAAAAGTTAATAATAAGAAATAATATAAAATGAATAAAATCATAAATAAAACTACCATAAAGATAAGATGCATAATAATAAAGTAAATAAATGGATAAATGGATAATATAGTAGTAATAATATGATAAAGATAAAAATAACTAAACAATGAATTAGAATCAAGCCTAAATGATAACTAACTAAGCTAGTAATACTAACCTTATGAATACATTAAATAATTAAATAACCAAGATGGTAAAGGTCCCCTCAATGAAAAAATAAAAAAACCATACCACTAAATTAAATCAAATTATATCTATATATATGTCTATATGGAATGCATAAATCTAAAATTAAGAAGACAAATAATGGAAAACAAAAAGAGGGGAATATAAAATAGCTCCAGATATATATCTATATAAAAAGGAAGAGATTATATTAAAGGAACACTAAGGGAAGACACCAAAAAGGAAGAGCGACAAAGGGACAAAGGAGGAGAAGGATAGGAGGAAATCCAATGGAAACCCTAGATCAAGGAAGAAGAAACAGAAGGCAACACGGGTAACCCTGAAGGCACACCTCATGAACAAGAGGGGAAGAAGGAAAAAAACACTAAGAAGCTAACCCAGGGATCCAACATCTGCTTAACTATGATGGATCACAGAAGCCTCAATTTTACAACAATATAATATCTATATGAAAAAAAAAATCTTTAAATAACTAAATCTAAATTAATAATGGCAAGAGTAAATCCAAAACCCTAGTCAAGCTAGAGCTTAAAGCAGAACACTATACTTCAACTCAAAATGATTATCACTGAAAAGTCAAAGTGATTAATCCAATACAAAATAGCTGGCATTACACTTCAAGTCAAAGAAACATAAAGGAATTCATAATAGCTGACCTTATACTAAAATTCAAAATGCTGATCAGTGAAAACCCAAAATGGTGACTGCGGATCAACTCATTGCATCTCAGACTATTCAAGTAGACGATTGAGATCAGTTGCAGATCCCATGAAGGGAAAGAAATGCCAAGCCAAAGGGCTGAAGGAGTGACGATACACAAAATGCTGCTCCTTCTGCTGAGGTAGTACGTCCTCCCGAGGTAGTACGTCACCAACTTTGAATTTACGAGTTGTCGCATCATTACAGATCGCTGCAATATTTTTCAGATACATTTCGAGCATACGACGCAGGTTGCCCGAAGTTTTTGGGATATTTTCGATGTAGCCTGACAATGGGTTGCCCAAGATGACTATTCTGTTTATATTTTCGGGATTCCAATTTGCAGAGAGAACGTTGCTGTAAAGCTTGATGGGGCAGTGCGGCATGTAAAACAATGTTGGTTTTTCTGCCGTGCGTTTTGCTTCCTCGTTGCGCAGGAGACACGTACACCCCAACCGCTGCATCACTTGCTGATCGAGGTCAGTCATAATGGGGTCAAATACTTGCATATCATTCACCCAGTCAAAATCTATCCTCATCCGTATTGCTAGGGCCAACTGCATCCGAGAATCCTCTCTCTTCTCAATGCTTCCCAAACCATACACAACCATCTGGAATGGCCTTTCGTTTGGGTTTCCCTGTCCAATCTTCAGCATTTCTTCAGATACCTTGGGGCTTTTCATCTGCTGCATGAATTTGCCGTAAAATGTTGAACGCTTGACGGACCTGATGCACTGCTTAACTTTTTGCATCAAGGTTTCTAAATCCATTTCACAGTAATATTATTCTTCAGATTATTCAGTGGAAAACAGATTATTCTTGCTAGAAAACCCAAGCTCTTTCACGGTAACACAGATTATTCAACTAAAGAGTCAAAGTATATAAAGCTATGCCTTCATAACATTACCACAAAGAAAAACAGTCTGAAGGGTTAGCTCAAGGAGTGAGGGTTGTTAAGTATTTTGTTAAGTACTTGGTACTTATTAAGTAACTGGCAGATACTAAGGTTACAGGGTTAATTCTCTTCCAAGTCTTTGGGGTTAAGCTTTGCTAGTCTGGTCTAAGAGATTTAAAAGATTCCCTTCCTGGTTATCAGCCTAGATTTTGGGTGGATATAGCTGCCACTAGACCACAAGTTAAAAAGAAACATTGTCACAATAATTATAGGGAGTAGTATAGGGGAGGAATTGCCATGACTACTAAAAGTGACCGGAATCCTGGCAAAAGAAATTCAAAAAATCTTCTAAAGACAGTTTTTGAATAGTCTTTTTATGGTGGAAATAGTCTTTTTATGGTGGAAATGGATTTAGCTCCATGAAAAACTTCTACCACACCTAAAATTTGGAAGTTTAACAACAATAACTTGGATTTACAAAAATCCTTGTTTGATTTTCTCAAATATAACCAGAACTTCCAAAACTTTCAGGGCAATTCCTCTCGCTAGTTAGACTACCCCTAATTATAGTAATGAACACTAATGTCAAAGTGCCTATTTAATGTGGTCACATGTTTTGTAAAATTTGAATGAGTCAACTTGTTCTATTGACTATTATATTTTATTTATTCTAAGTAATATATATTTTTAAGATTAGATGTAATTTACCAACACTACTTAGAGCCATTATAATAATATATTCATTTTGTTACTTCCAAAATGAAATTTAGTTGGTCATATTATTAGAATTGACATTTTTCCTTAAATTCTGGGCATGTTTTCCCAAAAAGGAGTCCTTGTGGTCTTATCTAGTGACTCTTCTTAATTTTCATTAGCAATAATAATTTACCAGTGTGAAGACTAATAATCAACCCTAAGACTTTACTGGTATTGTTAAATTCATAAATACTTTTACTTAATTTTTTAAGAATACTAATAATTGTTTCAACATGTTTGAGGGTAGTTCCAATCTCACTCTACTCCATATGGACAAAGTAGATTCAAATTTCAATAAGCTTAACAGTTTTTTCACACCATTATAGAATGGGAGGATTTCAACTTTTCCATTGGATTCTATTAAGACAGAGAAGCACTCTATATAGTGGCATTGATGCTTGAGATCCTTGTTATAACCCTAGTTTATAAATCTGTGTTTCACATGTTTAGTTTTTTCTATCTTATTTTAATGCTTAGCTAGTCATATTAATAGTGAAGATCCCAATATAGAATATGATTTTTACAATACTTAGGCATTTTTTCTAGCATGAACATTTTGGAGTATAGAGGCCATCTAGAGGCTCTTTATTAATGCATTTTTAGTTCAAAATTTGACTGAGACTGGTGTTATTTTAGTTAATGCACTATTGCTCTATATATTGACCACCTTTCATACTTGAGTAAATAGGTTCCATTTATGTGGATATTTATGTATTTCTTTCAAATTTTAAATATTTGTGTAGTTTTTGGTCTAATTTCTATCTTTTGGGATTGACATTTTCAATTAATAATTATATTTTAATAAAATTGATCTATAACCCATTGTACATTTTTAATTTTAACTTTTCAACCAATATAGATACTCATACTCATGGTATGACACATAGTCATTCACTCATTAATCAAATTTTAGAATAATGAATATTGTATTAAAATCAATGTACACATTATTTTAAGGTTTATTTTTCATTCAATCATTTAGGGGTTCTTCCAAAAGTGCCATTTTAGAGGCTCTAAACTTGCTTGACCATTATTAATAATCAATCTTTCTAACCACCAAAAATAAATCAATTAAAACAACATCTTGAAGTCCAATTTTTTTATGAAATAACATTATTTAAGTATGTCTTATTTTATTTATTTACTTTTAAATTTTTAAAATATATATTTGGGTGGACATGAGAAAAATTCCAATTTTGATAGCTCACTAACATGGTTAGATGTCACACTAGCTACAAAATGAGTCTCTCCCTTAATAACTAATTTAAATTTTAAATTTACATTGTGAATTCTAAATTTACATTTTTAATTCAATTTTATTATTGTGTTTTATTTAAATCATTAAATATTAAAATATTAATAAGTCCATTTTTATAAAAGTGCATTATTAGGTAATTTGAATTTGAATTTATATATTTACTTTTATAATTTAAATGTTATTAAAATCTTGAGTTAATAAATCAATTTAACACACCCACACATATTGCTAAAGTGAGTTTATTTGGGTAGTTTAAATTTTAATTTAACTTTTTAATTAAAATTTGGTTATTTTAAAGTTAAATTTAAATTTAATTAAAATTTTGCATTTATTATTTTTTAGATTTAATTTCATTAAATTCTTGTGCTACTAAATTTAATTTAAATATAAATATATATAAACTTTATTTTTTAATAAAACATGACATTTATTTGGGTCTTACTCATAATGTAAGTAAATACAACATAGCTTATTTTTCAAAATGCCTCAATTCAACAATGTGATAGAGATAATAATCTAAAAATTTAAAATTAGATGACAATTTATTCTAATTTTGTGACTAGTTCAAAGAGAAAGCTTCCACTTGAATGCTTTTAAAGATAAGACAAAACTCAAGAAATTTTCTATCTCAAAATCAATCAAACATATAAGTGAATAATATAAAATCTAAAAAAAATAACTAATTATAGTTAGTGTTGAGAAATCTATTCCATTCTTAATCCATCAAATAAAATATAATATTTATATATATATATATATATATATATAATAAGGATATTTAACCTAATTTCTATTACTTGCGATTTCTATTACTTGTGATTTTATTTCTCAATTATAATTATTAATTCTTAGAATAATGTTTGGGCTCTTACCATCACCTTTACACCTTCATGTCAAGTGAGGGATGTCACTCTTTCTCTTTGCTACTCATAATCATGAAAATGGGGTGATATATTCATTATAAGGTGGGCCAAACCTACGTAAATGTGCCATTTAATGCCTTTTTCCTAACCCTAATTTTATGGAGAGTTTCACTTTATCATTTGACATGTAGCAAAAAAGTGGGCAGCCCTAAGAAATGTTTTCTTAGTGTGGCCTTACGAAATGTTTTTGTAAGTATTAAAAATATATAAATCAAAACTCTATTTCTCACTAGTCATCTTTTCTGAACATCCAAGTGGTGGTTTATAAAATAATGGTTCTCCCCCTACATGATGTGACATTTTCCAACATTTTTGAGCCCATTTGATCCATTTTAAGCCAGACACTAGTTTTGTTATGTACCGAGCTCACAAAATAGAAGAAGAGATATATGAACGACTTTAAAAGAAGCCTCTTCAAGGGGTAACCTCATTTACATTATACAGATGAACAATTCTTGGATGATACAAATGCGAATACCTCCTTTCTATATATAGGAGTCTAAGGGGTTGCAATATATTGAAAGGCGACAAAACAATAACAATGTAAGGGTGCAACAATACAATAAGAGGTTGCACTAATAACAATAAGGGGCTACACTAGTAGTATAGTGACCTAACATGCCACTCACCCTCAAAAGCATGTTGTTCTCATTGCTTGAGTAGTTCTCGATGCTTCTGTACAAAATTCACATCTTCTCGTGAAGGTGAGTGTTGTGAGTTCTCTTTCCAACCAGAGACGTCTCATCGAGATTGGATTTTTCAAGAAAGAGTTATGCCGAGTCTTCCACGATAACCTCATTATAGACTCGTTGAGTAAAGTGAACTTGTATAAAGTGCGATGTGTCACTCTTTCGACCTTCAGCCCTAAAAATGACAACCAATAAACTATATTGTGAACTCTTTTGGTCACATTTTATGAAATTTCACTTTGATGTTCTAATAGATAGATGTAATGATTTTTGCAAAGTCACCTCTTTGAGATTGAATTGAGGAGCGTGCAAAAGCCCTAACTTCCTTGCACCATATATCCAAAAATATAGCAAGAAAAGATCTGAAATTTGGTCACGAGATTCTCGAAGACTTCGGCTAAAATGAGTTTTAATTTCATCATATAAAACTTCACAGAAAAACTTTATAGAGAAAATTTCACGAGGACATCTTTGAAGGAGAGAAACCCTAGAATCCAAAGCTCTCATATCAAATGTTATGAAACAAGCTCACAAAATAGAAGAAGATATAGATAAATGACTCCAAAATAAGCCTATTTGAGGGGGAAACATCATTTACATTACAGAAATGAACAATTCATGGATGATACAAATGGAAAGTCCTCCTTTCTATATATAAGAGTATAAGGGGTCACAATATAATCATAGCCGAAATAACAATAATGATATAAGGGCACAACAATAACAATAGTGGCATCTTATGGGGCACAATAATAAAAATATGGGGATTACAAGGGCACAAAGATATAATAAGGGGGTTTCGCTCATAACAATAAGGTGCTACACTAGTAGGATAGGGACCTAACATGTTTACCTTGTTTTGCCTAAAAACAAATTTTCTAGCAAATCCATATTTGTTGTTTTCAAGTGCGGAAAGATAGTTAGTTGTTTTGGAGTCCCGTGTTAAGTTATTGCAAGGTCATTGAAGGTGCTTCATGTCTTAGAGCTTAGAAAAATGGGTTTGTTTTGGCCATGTGAAGTGGTACGAATATGATGGAATGTACTTCTAATTGTACCCTCAAATGCCTAAAATTTTCAGAAGTGCACATTCGGAACAAGTCTTTTAATGTTTTAATGTGATGTGGAATTTTGAATCCAAAATACTTTTTGGCTTTAAAGCTAATGAATTGCACATTAATCAGATTATACACGTGGATTCCACACTAAAGGTCCCGCTTACCTCACCAATCTCCATTTGTCCCACTTTGACTCTTCTATTCCCCGAGTGTTTCAATTTTCACTGTTGATCTCGTATACCCAAATGCAATGGATGACACACAGTATCACGCGATAACTAGCATGATAGATAGCGGGTCGAGAGCACTCGAGATAATTGTTTTATCTATGCTATGTGTCGCCACCATAGGTTAATCACACGATTTAGAAAAATACCATTTACCATTTTTTTCCCACGCGAGATACCATTTATTGTTTTGGAATGCTCCCTACGTTCCTTTATAGTGAAAAAGGGTTAGAGCTTAGTCTACAGACTTGAAATAAAACCCTTAATGTTATTTAACTCATATTTTCAATAAAACGCATAAATGGAAGAATAATAACCAGTGAGGGTCTACAACATGGATAGACAAATTACAAAGGAAATTCTGCACGAGGAACAACACATACGCACCACATTTAGATCAATTTTTCAAGCAAATAGGAATTACAGAGTCTTGGCCCTCTCGGCTCAATTACATCAATTTGTCTCACTTCTATTTCTTTCACTCTCAAACCCTATCTCTCTTTTTCTCTTCCTCCCTCTCTTTTTTTTTCTTTTTTTTTTTTTTTCTATCATTACATTTTTTCCTCTTTAATGGATCAAATCCTATTCTAACTACATTAACAGCTCAATCTCTATTTTTGTCACTTCAACAATTAAATCCATATTCTCAAGCTTTAATACACACCTATCCTAAACACTTATTGCCTATTCTAAAAATAATATAATGTTCTAATTATTACAATAATTTAAGGAAAAATAAATTCTAGAGATCCAACCCTCTCTAGAAAAATTTGATTTGACCACTTAGGTCAATGAAATTAATTTCATGTTAGCCACCACATGTGAACATACAATCACATTGCTTGCTAAGTTGGGATGCTCCTGCATGAGACTCTCGGGGAAGAAAAGAATCATTCATCAAACTTTCATGATTTACTCCATACTTCTATAATTCTACTGTTATTAACCAACTCACATCCTCCACTAGCCGTCCCTTCCATTTGACTAGGTGCTAAAAATAAACCCATCCTCTCACTAGTACAAAATGGATAATTAGTTACTAAAACAATGACTAAAATTCTCATATAAATGACTATTTTTCACTCGGTGATGAGTAGTAGCTAATTTAAAATATATTATAACGTGACCAACTTTTAGTCGTTATTAGCTTAGTCATTAATTGAATGTCTCAGATTTATCATCTAACAATATATTTAGTGATAAATTTGGTCATTAATTTTGTTATTGATTTAGTCATTAATTGCCACAATTAATGACCAAATATACAGCAAATTATATTACTATATGATCATCTGAGGAAACCAAATAATGACCAAAGAATTATGACCAAAATGTTGGTCGTGTTATAAGATATTGTAAATTAGCTACTAATAGTCATATATATGCAAATTTTAGCGGTCCTTTGAAACCAATTAATGACCAAAGAAATATGACTAAATTTTTGTTGTGTTATAAGATACTATAGATTAGCTACTAGTAGTCATATATATGAAAAATTTAGTTGTCATTTGTAATGAAAATTAATCATTTGTAGTAGTCAATTATAGTTTTTTGGTAGTTTCATATTCATTATATAAATGACTAATTTAATAGTTTTTGATTGATTTTATGTGTCCATTATTAATCAACATAGGTTAATTAGTGTGATTTTGCGACCAAAAAAAAAAAAAAAAACATCATACAATGTGAATTGGTTCATCTATTATGAAAATTCAAAATTACATATGTTAGTTAAAATACTAAACAATATCAAGTGCAACTATAAATAATTTCAACCATAGAAATTATGTTATATGAAATGTCGAGTATTTCAATATAAATTTCCAACTCAACATTGGTTGGACTACAATTTACACATTAAATGTTGTTTCATCACTATAAAACATTATACTCATTATGTTGTCAAGTCATTGTAGGTGAATTCACAAACTATGAAGACTTGGACATTAGTCTCTATGTGTGTGTCTTATGCGAGATATTGGCTTTAAGGGTACCATTAGACTTGTTCTCTTCTCTCTCTTTTTGCATTTGTCACTTTAGTGTTAGTGTTCTCCTCTTTATTCAAATCCTGTGGCTTACCATCAATACTGAGTTCCTTTTATGGAAACAAAAGAACCTAGAATGCAGAGTGTAAGACACGAAAGACAATGAACACTAGAATATAAATGAAAGTAGACTATAAAGTATTTATATTACATATACCTCAACATCAACAATGTTAAAGCCATTCTTCGACATAAAAGCAAGAAACGCAAACAAGTTTTCTTCAGTCGAGTGATAATTTCCACTATGTGGCCAAATGACCTACATAAATAAATTAAAGTCACCATAGAAAAGAACACCTTAGCAACTTACTGTTCAACCTTTACGGAAAGCTTAGGCACAATCATGCCAACTAAGTTACATGCTAAAGAGCTCAAGTTGTAAATAACTTGTAAAAACAAAATAATCTCAATTGTGATTTCTAATCCTTGTCATTTTATTCACAACAACAATTTGTTGTCGAATGCATGAACTTGGTCAAGTATATAAACAACATGTTCTCAAATAACATGAAAGTAAACTTTTTTAACAATCGTGAAAATATTTCAACACAAAACAGTGAAAAGGATTTCAATCAATATCGTGTAATATTAATTTCAGCTTAAAGCTTTGGTTGTTGTTTAAATAGACATAATACCAAGTACTTTCAATTTCATAGTTAAAATGTAAATCAAAATCGAAATAAATGTTCAAAATACAATCAAACAATAAAGAGATTTTATCATGGAATTGACATTTCAATTATAAAAATCTATTTACCTCTCCATCGATATCTTATGACACATTCCCAAAACATTTTCTTGCCCAAATGACCATGAGGTGAAAGAGTCACAACATTAAAAACCATAGGAATATTTACTAGAAACATTTCCAAAGTTGATCGTTGAAGTGCTTGAAGGATCTCCAACAATAAATGAATCATATCGAGGACATCATCTCTATATTGTCTCCCATCCTTCTTCCAATCACATTTCATGTAACCTATCCACACTAGAGTCAAGTAACAATCAAATGAAGGAATTGGGATTTGTTTCTATCTTTTATATGTATAAAATTTGAATATAATTTGTTTTGGTAACATATTAATTCGTATTTAAGTCCTTCATGTCATGAGAATGTATTAATCAAGTAGAACATCAGAAACATTTACCTCAATGAGGTCCTCTAACAATTTCTACAATACCAATATTTTCCTTGTTGTGATATCTTGGATAGAAAAAAGAACATATTTGCAAACGAAAAAGCCATATATTACTTAAGCTCAAACTATGTATATGGTGTATTCTTAGGTAACCTTTTAAGATGTCTCTCTACCTTTACCAAAGCAAATTGTAGCTTGGTTAAACTTTATATCTTGTCATTCAACATCAATTTCTCCAAGATAAATGTCACACGTTATTCTTTCCCATTTCTTAACATGTTAGATATGATAAATTGAAAGTCATATAAAAGGAAGAGAAAAAAATTCTCTAAACAAAACAAATAAACAAACAATGCCTCTAATAAAACTTCACACCTAAGAAATTACTCTCGCACTTGCTAAGACTAAAGCTCATATTGTTTTAATCATTTTTGGGTCATATTTAATTGGATATTTGTATTTTTACCACGATTTCAATTTTGTGCTAAGAGAAATATATAAATCCAGGTTATTATGAGTGAACTTCAATTATAATTCAAAAAAATATTGTCATTATAAGGTATGGAGAGAGAAACATCTTCATAACTAGGATTCTATATTCTAGTTTGTTTTGAGTTGAGTTGGTATTTGAATATATAGTTTTCTCTAAAGAAGTGAAATAGAAAGATGAGAATCGAAATAACCTTGTGAACTTTTAATTAATTCATCTTATATATCTCTAAAACAACGAGGTCGTCCTTCTCTGCTATTTGATAGAGATTTATTAGCATAGAATAATAATGAATTAACTATCAAACAAAATGACACAATATATTAACCAAGGAAAGAAAAATGGCATGGGTTTTGTATTTGTGTTCTCGAAGGAAATCCAACAATGGTTGTGTTGTTTCTTTATCATGAAATAGTAATTTAACTCCATTACCAATAAGACATGGTCATGTTGGGTAAGGAAAGCATGAATTTAAGGGGTCAAGGTCTAGCTCCAATACATAGTTATCCTTGTCACTACAAAATACAAAGTTGTCATCATTTGCTTATCCATGTAAAAATAAAAGTGAGTTTCTATTTCTGCACTTGTGATAGTATATGAAAAATATAGCACTAGTGGAAATCAAAGTGTGTTATCCCATCATTCAACCTAAGAGAGAACTTATATATTCAGTTGTTGACTGCAATGGAAATCAAATGTAAAAACCACTAAACTTGATATTTACATGACATAGATGTAATGAAATAGTACAGTAGAAGCATGCTAACTCATAAACAAGAGAAGATAAAAAAGAATAATGGAACATTATTTCCTACCACATAATTGGCACGAATAGAATTTCCATAGAATTCATCCAAAAAATGAGAATAAATTATGGAAAAATAACATATCATTAGTGTTTTGTACCCTCTTTAACACATGTAGCCTTGGGAAGTAGAGGAGGCCAAATGTAGCAGGATTCCAATTGTGTGGAATATAAAAATAGAAATGTGGAAAAAAAGGCCTCCGAGTTCACAAAATCTCACTCTAAATAATAGAACATGTTGAGGATAGTAATGATGAAAATAGACCATGTATTCAGATCAAGCCCCTTATTGGTCATCAATTAGCAAGACAATTGGTAATTTTTACTCATAAAAAATATATCATAATTAGTGTAATGCCTTTGTGGATCCTTTTGTGAATTTTATTACATTTATATTATGGTGTCCATTCAGGAGAGTGTGATGAAAATTATCCAAGTTTGGCTATACTAACTTCTCCTTTCATATGCTTATGTTAATGGACAGAGAGCTACCTTTCATCGGTTTGGAAATTTAGGTGTCCCTCCCTTTCATTCATTATGTGGAGATGCCCCACAATTGAAGGACCTTGATAGTTTTGAATCCAATCTTAAGGACATAACAAGTGAATGTTGTTATGGTGATTTGAGAGGGAGCAATGACTTGAGAATTGTTTAGTATTCCCCTTGTGGTGCTTGGAAGATAGTGTAGAAGAAATGGTTTATCTATTTGTGTTGGTAGTGACGTAATGTTTTTACAATTTCTTAGCTTAGAAGAAGGAGAGAAGCATAAGAACCAAGATCAAGACGATGTTTCAGCTATGGGTATAACTTTGTAATCTGAGGGAAGCATGTAAGAGAAACTGGTCCTTATATATAATTGGGAGGAGGAAGGTGGAGCATGGATGAGAAAAAAAGATACTTTATGATGATAAGGACTATATATCATTATCATCATCTAGGAAATTTTTTTAGGAAGAATCATCTTTACGGTCATGGGTTGAGGAACGTGAATCAGTGGATGCCACTTGCAATGGAAATTTACCAAAAAATGTTGGTGTGGTGATGGTAGTGTCACGTGATGTGCCCCCAAAACTTCAGAAATATTATAGGCAATGTCAAGGAAAATTTCTTTCTCTACTCCTTAACTCATATTTCGCACCATCCATGTTTTGATACACCTATTATCAAGATCATAGAATGATCTTTTCTTTAATGAAGGAGTCCAAGGGGTAACATTTTGAGGATATGATCAATTTTTAAAAAAATGAACAATCTTGTTTGACTTACAAGGACTTGGGTGACAAACTTGTTGCCGAGACAATGTTATTCACATGTAAAAATTTTGAGTACGACTTGGGGTTGAGCTTGAATGAGAGGATTTCAGTTAATAATGTTTAGTCAAGGAAAAGAATCAAATTCATAGTCCATTTGAATTATTTTTTGTGAAGCATAGTAACAGAGTTGATGAGATTAATAGGGCCAATCCTTTTCATGATGTGCTACATTCGAATGGAATGAATGCATGAACTTCAAAAGGCTAAGATATGATATAAATCATGGGAAATTTTGACCAAATAAATAACCCAAAACTCACACTTGAGATATGATATAAATCTTGGGAAATTTTAATCAAATACATAACGAGAACTTTAAACCTAGTAGTGTGAAATCCATTGTTTGAAGTGTGGCTAGTGAAGACAAATTTCTTAAATACTTTTAAAAATTAACATACAAATAATTTATAAAAGCATGGAATTTCATTTTCAATCAAATGTCAAACGAGATAATAATTAAAGTGATAACCCACAACAATGATCCAAAATCGACAAGGCTTATTGGACAAATGTTCAAAACTCATTAGGAACATTCTAATCCTACAGGATGCTCATCTAAAGCAACCAAAAATGTTACCTTTCCTCGGAAACATGGAATGTTAATGATATAACCGACAAAAAGATAAATAATTAAAACTACCTATTAGAACTAGGGAAAACAACGAATGGTAAACAAAATGAAAATGGTGAAAAATGTGCCATACCCACTCCATGAGACTACCATTTGCTTCTATACTCAATGTTTTACAAGACTAAGAAATTCATTCCACTAGTGTCCAAATCCTTGTATCGACAGTAGAATTCATCCTCGTATCCACATACAACCTGCATTGGTCTTTCGTAAACAAAAAAATAAAAGAAAATGAAGCGAGAAAGCCTTTTTACTTGTCAACGGTTTAAAGATTTTGAAGCATGCATTTAAAAATAAGATTCTCATATGAATATCCTTCACTGCTGTGAAACTCTATTCAAATACATCACTTCCTCCAAAAAATTTACATATCATGCATTGTCATAATTCAAGTCATCCATTAAATGAAGTTCTATCATCTCTAGAGTAGGGTTACCCCAAAGAAAGCAACCTATTACATTGATTTCCCTATCATGAAATTCAATTATGTCTACATAAACATGTATATGCAAAGATGCGAAAGTGGTGATCTGAGACGTCAAGGTATGGGATATTTTGAAATTCGTGTATTGCATTTCAAAACTAGAATAAGCCAACTCTACACTCATTTACGAGGTAAAATGCATAAATATTCATTATGAACACCATGGAAAAAAGCCATGAAATAATTTTATGGTCTTTTAACATCTCATAGTCGGTTAAATTTTTTAATTTAGGTAGTGTATATTTTCATTAAGGAATGCATATGAAACAAATTCATTACTTGGTTCTATTTCATATCTATTGGATATACTGAATATCCAAACATGACATAATAATAAACCAAAACATAATAGTCAACCTAAGCTACATCAATATATGCTTTGTAATTTTTTTTTTTTTATTCTATACCTGAAAACTATGTAGCAAATGCAAACATTATTAAACATTGAAACATGTTGTTCATTGCGCATGTAAAATAAAAGAAGAAATTTTGTTTTTTCCAAGCTAAATTTTTCACCCATTAACAAACATTGGAGATTCAATAGCCTCTTGAACAATAAATTGAGAAGACACATATTCCTTTAAGTAAAGGCACAAAACATATGACTATATCCTTTAATGATTTAAATCTCCTCATCATCTTAATTAATATGTCCACAAAGAAATTGTATCCATTATCGGGATATGAGCACATTTCCAGTATAGTCAAATTACTTCCACGTTGCATATTAAGTTTGAAGATAGATCATGAAAGCTCTTAAAATACTATCCCATTCACTCTCAAATATTTTATCATGTATGCTCTTACATACAAATACAGGACAACCTATGTTTACATTGGTTTATATTCTATCCACATACAACCTACATTTAGACTTGTTTCATTGTAAAGCGTTGAAGGTAATAGTAAAATACAGACTTACGTGGTTGTAGTTTGAAGAAATACAACCGAAGAGGTTTTGTCCATATCTAGTGGCTATTTGATGCAAATTCAGTGATTCCTCTGCTGAGGACCACAAACACAGGGAGTGGAGTGAAGCTCGAATACTAATGACCAAATATTATTTATGGTTTGGGTAGTCGATTGGGGTGTCCAATAAAATTGGATGAGCATATAACTAATATTCAAAAGGGGTCCTATGCAAGTGCTTCTAAATTATATCCCTTGGAAACTTCAACATAGTACTCAGTATCATCATACAGAGGACCACCCAAAAACAAACCATCTGATCTTGTCAAAGTTTCAAGAACCATCTCACCCTTTTTTAAATGACCATTGCTACTATCATTTTTATGGAAGTGAACCATCAAATATTGTATTCTCACCCTTGTAGAATGGAAACAACCTTTATTCTCCACGTGGAATAAAATTAAAAGCAAATTTCCCATCTGCATCAGATATTGCATGACAAAGAACTTGATTTGGGCAAGGAGCTTCTTTAAGGGAATTTCACCTCATGGACATCATCTCAATAAGTATACATGAACACCTAAAATAGGGTTACCCTCAGAAACAACTAAGCCATCCACATCATAACTTGGGACATAAAATATGTCATCTACTACAAGATTTCTAAAGGCCAAATCCATCTCTCAATAGCCTCTTTGGACAATCGTTAAGAGAACATGAGAATCACATATTTGAAAGAGAATATTATAAAAAATATAATCTATAAACCTCAATCATTGTACCTCATGCATAGCTCCATCCTAGCTAGGATCGACATTAGGTATGACCTTGTATCTTCTTCCATTGTTTAATAATTTGCTCACAATGCCCGCTCTTTCCAGTTCTTCACATTTGATTTCATCAAGGGCTATTGTGTCCTCTGGACACTCATCCCTAAGGAATCTCCAAACTTATTCTCCGTATTGAATTAAGGGAAAGAGAGAAAAATATCATGGTATTTCCCTCGAGGGCTACTGTATCCTTGAGACACTCATCCACAAGGAATCTCCAAACATATTATGAATATTGAACGAAGGAAAAGAGACAAAAATATCATGGCCTTTCCTTTTGAAAAAAAATGTATTGGGATTTGATATGACCTCATATTTTTATATTTCCTAAGGATTCATGAAGTTTATGTATTCATGACGAGAGGTAGCGAATCTATATTTCCTTGGGTTAACATTTATAAACATGTAATTACCGCTCTGCAATGTAAACACAACATTAATGAGATCATTGTTGGTGGAAATGAGCTCAACCTTCACATTAACACCACCTACATTTATATCTGGACAACTTTCTCCTCCAACAGCCCCATCACTCTTCGAGAAATAGTGAACCCAGTGGAGTGAAAATTAATGTCTTCATGGCCATTGCAACCATTGTGATCCACTTATACATATTCACCCATTTAAGATATATTCACCAAGTTACCGAATATGACTATTTGGAGGTAATTTTTCCACTCGATAATATTAATATCAATTCCGAAACTGTCTCATTCATCTTTAGAGAGCTCTTGAAACAATTTTTCACTATTGTAACGAATCTGCACAAATATATTAAAAAAATTATTAATGTATGCTGATTGATAACCAATCAAAATGTTTAAAATAATACAACACCAACAATTTTGTATTTCATCTCCATTGCACATAGTTCACCTTCCCTCCTATAATGCATATGGCTCATAGATCTTTTCCACGTGCTTCAATTGCTGTAGCATATGTTTTGTAGATGATTTTGATAACCCCACTATCTGCAATATGACTATCAGTTTGTAATGATTCATGTTATGTCTTTTTTTTATAATTATGGTGAATCAATAATTCTTTAGATTAAATAATGAATCTACTCCTTGAACAAATATTATATTTGGATATTATATGAAAAATAAAATTTACATGAGTAAATTCTAAACTTTTCAAATTCCACTTATATTCATCAAAATTTTGAGTAAGAAACATTACAACTTACGTTGTTTGGTGAAATAATTGTTGTGTCGAGAGCATACCCATAATTCTCCATAGTATTAATGCATGTCAATTCCTTCAACAATTTTACTAGGTTTCCTCTGCTATGAATGTAGTGATTAGATTAAAATGTTCAAATATTATTTTTAATATTTCTTGAATTGTTATGGGATTTATCACCGTAAAATAAACCTTATAAACCTTTACACCATGTTTTCCTTCTTGTTTTTCCATGGCTGCTAAAGTTGCATTCGTAATCATGTCTGTCGATATTGCAATTTGAAATCAACCAAAAAAAAACACATTTAAGAGAAAAACGATAATGGTTTTTTTGAGTCTAAGTTTTGAAGACATATATGGAGGCTCTGATCTCCCAAGAGAAATAAATAATGTATAGAAGCTCCATAAAAACCAAATAAATATGACTTCAATAATTAAAAAATGTGAAATCTAAGTTTGGAACCATCCACTACCATATTCGAGATATAGATGAAAAATGTAATCTAATAAAAAAAAATTAATATGGAAATACTCCAGAAAATTTGAAATTAATTAGAAAATGATTTTTCACATTTTGTTAAGAGTTACTCACCATATCTAGTACATAATCTCGGTCGGCCAAAAAGCAAGATAGTTGACATTTTCTACAGTGCATAATGATTGGATCAATCATTCTGCAAGATGAATATTTGATTTAGCTCAACAACAATGTGAGAGTAATCGAGCATCGAATACTAATTTTTCATCAACATTGTCAAAGATTGAATTTCGAAGCAACCTAAGCATCCATTGATCCATCCACGGTAGTTCAAATTGCCAGACATGTAACCTACATCTTAAGCACCCACCATGTCTCCATTATAAGGAAATTCGAATCTAAAAACCTACTAGTTTTTTTCAAGGTTTCAGGAGCTCACTGCATCTCTCCTTCTCTAGTTGCCAACTAGGTTTTGCTAGTTCAATTTCGATAGAATCTGAAGTCACTCTGATGGTTGAGATGTCAGTTTTCATGGGCACCAAACACATGGATCCACTGAAAATCTATCAACAAGATCTGGATTAGTTTTATCCTCCCAGAGATTTGAAGAGGTGTTACCCTAGTAGAAACAGTGCTAGATGTAAAACAATGCCTTTACATTGCCAATTATCAAGGAAATATGATGTATGACCCTAAGGTTTAGGGAAAAATCACCCAAAACCATAAATTTACATAGCTTAAAATTATTAAGTTATTTCTAATTAAAAGTTTAAATGAAATAATTACAAACGCTTTTACTCTCTTTGAAAATAGAAAGTAACTTTTCATTCAAATTATATTATTTTAGATTTCAATTAATTGAAATTTATTTTATTCTAATTAATATAAAATTGTTTTTGGATATTTATATGTATGTTTCAAAGTTATTTATAATTTCATATTAAAAATGAAATCATTATTGGGCCCATGGGGTAGATCTCATTTAAAAACGTAAACATCTAAACTTAAATGTAAATGTAAACATAAATGTAAATGTAAAAGTTAGTATTTAAGATTTAACATTGTTAATCTAATGTCGTCCCTACCTAAAAATTAATCTAAACATTATTATTATTTATAAAGACAACATAAATTTAAAATATAAAGATGTGAATAGTAAAAAAAAATCCATGATAAATAAATAAAAATATAAATAAACGAGAAGCATAGTAAATAAATAAGACTTTATTTATATTTACGCCAAAGGTATGGTAAATATTTTTTTAAAATAAAGTGGAGGTATGGTAAATAAATAAAACCTCTTTTTATTTGTACTCCCTTAACCTCTCTATATTTATGAAAACTCAGAAATTAGGTTTTTTTTAGATGGATCCTCGAGACACAATTATTAATACCATGGGCGAGTTACCATATTTATAAAATAGGTATGATAAATAAATAAATATAAAATAGGTATAAATATGTATGGTAAATAAATAGAACCTCTTTTTATATTTACCCCATTGCATCATTTTCACCTTATCCTTAATTTCTTTAATTGAGAACATAACTTTCAGAATAAAACAAATCATTGAAGTCTCAAAATCCTAACAAATGCTAGAGTGATTGTTGGATCAATTAAATAGAAAGGAAATCATTTGATATACTTTTAAATTCCAGAATATATTGAAGAATATGAAACTTTCTCATCCCTTTCTCCTAATAAAATTATAATCTATGGAATCAATCAAGTATTCAACTTACCTCCAATATAGTTAAGGTATCACTTTGGAGAAGCACATCTAGAAGCATTGGGATAGTATAAATGGAATTAACTAGGAGAAAAATGAAGCACTTTAGTGGGTGCTCCAAAATATTTGAACGCAACTGAAAATTATTTTATAATACCTCCACACATTTTAAAATAAAAACCATTCAGTTGCATCTCAAGTATTTTCCACCTTTCTGTAATATGTAATTCTTTGAGCAAGAATAGAGCATTCATAAATATTGTCATGAAAGATGACTCTGCATAATCCTCATAAGTTTGACTCTAACAAATGAACAATTTCATGTAGTGAATAAATCTTACATGGTATATTTCAGCGATTAAAATGAAAATTTTATTCTTAATCTCATTACAACAAAAATAAATTTATCCCCAACTAGTTGGTATCTAAAAAATCAAGAATTTCATGAAGTAAAGTAAAATTACATGGTAGATCCCAATGATTTGCAATGAAAACTTTATTCTTGATCTTATTACAACATAGACAAATTCAAGAGTACATACATATTTCCTTATCTGAGACAAACTTTGAACACATTCCGAGATTTCATAAAAATATAATGATATGCTTTACCTGTAGGACATGAGAAAGTTATCTACATTTAGCACCTGTCACTGGACAATAGCGTTATAGAGACACCATCTCATGGAATTAGAATCATGTAGATGTATATTTTTATAGAGATACATTGCAACACCTATTCAACACTACCTTCAAGTTTCAAATTCATCGATTGACTTACATTAATAGCAAATTCTAGTCGGATTTGATTAAATAGAACCCAACAAAAGCCATTTATGATAGTTGTTGTTGTCTTCTCTGGATCTATCCCCCTTTGGAAATAGAATAATTGATATTACCAAATTTTTGAGTTACTTTCTTCATGTTCAACATGGGCTATTGGGTTCTTCATGTGGAAACGATTGCATATATTAGATGTATAATGGAAAAAAGCATTCCATTCAAGGTTTCTCCTAAGGTCTCTTGGTGAATTATAAAACACCATCTACTTAAAGCATGATATGTGGTAGTAACAGAAACCTACCCAAGATCCCACTTAAGAATTCAAAATGTTGCAAATAGCAGACGCCTTAAACAATATCAACTATTTAATTACATAATCACACTAAAATGGACAAATATTTAAAATGTTGAAAAGTGTGAAAAAAATGGAGTTGGACTATTATAGTTATGTGAGGGTAGATATAGCTATGTAAAATGTAACTTCTATCTAAAACTGTTTAATTTAAATTTTATAGCTACATGAAATGTAACTTTTATATAAAAAATTGGATTTGGAATATTATAGTTATGTCAGGGTAGATATAGGTACGTGAAATTTAACTTTTATATAACATTCTAAATATCCTTTTTTAGTCATTTAAGAGACTAACGTTTTTTTTATCATTGGCTAATAACTTAATACTTCACCAAAAATAGCATTCAATTGGTTCTTCACCAACCAAGGGGAAATTTTAAGCTAGTGTGAAAATGCTTACTCACTCCCCTGCCATATTTCAGATATTTTATTTCTGTGCGGATTTAAGCTAGTGTAATGTAACTTCCACATATTTGACAATTTAAATGTCAAATTTTACTGAGATTGAAGTTATACAATTAACGTATGCACAATATGCACGAGTTATAAGTAATATGATGCTTACATGTTATATCAAGGCAAACGTTTTCTCATCCCATTAACTCTTATCTTATAGTTGGTGATGGAAATAGCCTTTAAAATTATGAGCCATCCTTGCCATATCTTATATTTAATGATCGATATATCTTTTAAAATCGTCATCCTTGTTTGTTATTTTATGTACGATCAACTTAAATGAAAGTGATCGTAATTTTATTCAATATTATCTTGTACACCTAGAAATAAAATGATGTGGAGGTGGTGTTTCTAGTGATTTTCAAACTTGTTTAAGTTACATAAATTTATCCTATTTAAAGTAAATAGTTGCATTCACCATTATATCTTCAAGTCAATAAATTTTCTTGAGGGCATATTCATGACATTCATCATCTTTGAGACTTATGAAATATTAGTAGTATCTTGAACTAAATATAAAATGTTGGCATATAATATTTTCATGTGTTTTTTACTCCGTATCACAAATTTATTGATATTTTATGATTCTTGGTTTCAATTTCCATGCTATGACTAGATTCATCATGCATGCTACAATCTTTAGTTGTGCACACATCATATTTCTCACTTCTAATTGTATAAAAAATATAGAGTATGCACAATGACATGTAGTGACATGTGTGTGTCTTTTTTACTTAATGATATGGTTGATTTTTTATCCCATTCCAATCTACCAAAATGAAATTAAGAGAGACAAGGACACGAGAAGGACTATTAATAAATGATATTGGAGACTTTAGAATGCAATTCAAATTGTACCTAAATATAAAGATAGGTATTTGCAGCTGCATGGTCAACAATGAGCATTGAATCACACTATGAAAAATTCCTTGCATTATAAGAATTTTGTTGCACGTGCACTGATATTTGTATCATTTCCTTAACTTGCATATAGATATAATTTTAGAAACAATCCTACTCCTACAATTCTTCCCTATATGGATCATATTTTTGCCCCATATTGATAGTTATTTTTCAAGAAAACATAATATAACTCTCCAATTGCATCATTGTCTTTCAAAACAATGCTTGAGTATTTCCAAGTGCTTGTTGAACTAGTCTCTACTCAGGTCGATGAAATCCTTGATTTGTCTCCATCGTACAAATCTATTTTCGTAATAAAATTATAAATCCCATGTCTGCATTCCTCGTCCCCGACATACGAATTATTTATAGTAGAATATTGTATCGTTGCTCCGTTAGTGCAATAGAGATCCACTAATGTGGCATGTAGACGATTGATGTCATAAAATGGTGCAGTGCATCCCTCAATATATGTTAAAAGAATCTTCTCACCTCACAGAACTCCTCTCATATACAACAATAAGAGTCCTCTGAAACTACCCGGTCTCCATCTCATTAATCCTGAATGAAGTGGATATTTCCATGGGTGACAAAGTGTGCTTAGAGATTTAGTAGAAGTAGCTATAACAAAATGAAAATAAAATATAATGCAACATAACAGTTATCAACAGGAGGAAAAACCATGCTAATCTACTTCCTACCTAGATCAAGGTACTCTTGAATTACCTCTTATAACTAACAAAAGATAACCTCAACTTCCTATAGAGTCTAGACATGCATGGTATCAGTGAAAACACTATAAGAAATAACATCTACAACAACGTTGCTCAATCTCTTCTTCTAGTCAAGGGCATGCCCAGCTTTTGAAAAGTATCAAGCAGGTTAGCGTCCACCTCATCCAGGCTCCCCCTATTTCTCTACTCTCTCGGTTTAGCTTTAGAATAATAGAAACTGTCTTGGAAATTGATAGGTGGGTAGAAGTTATCAGACCATTTGGGTTCTTCCATTTTCAATCATTTCCTATAAGCATTGAGTCTAATTGTAAAAGCCATTTAGGTTCCCTATTTTTATTTGAAATTAACCTAACTTTTGGAGAGTTGTAAGGTTTAATTGATATAAGTATATTCTACTTAAAATATGGTAACATTGTTTAAAACTATAGGCATTCAGATCAGAATCTAAGGATGAAACAAAACAGATTTTATGTTCATGATTACAAGAAACTTTAATTTCATGTGACAAAGTTTGAGTAACTTCTATTATTTGCATCCTACTAGGATATTTTCTTGCATCAGTTGAGCCCTTTGAATTTGGGCATGGTACAATCCATTACAGAAACAATTAACCACTAAAAGAAAGGTGAAAATTAAAAATAAATTTCATGCATTTTTACCCTAGAAAACTTATGGAGGAGTCAACTCATCTATACAATAAGGACATGCAGAATGCTTACATGCACATTATATTTTGATGAATTTTTGGCCACAATCAAGATATTCATTATCATAATCATCAAACCCTCTATACAATGAAACATGAAAAATTTTTACTTGTGCATTGTCTTTAGATGAATTGTTGGCCACAATCTAGACCTGCATTATCATAATCATTAAACCCTCAACTCTAGATGAAATTTAAGCTTTGATCATATAAACCCTCAAAATTGTTTACCCATAAGAACAAAAATCATCTTTACTAAAAAGGAACATTATCATAATCGTTAAACCTTCAACTTTAGAATAAATTTATGCTTTGATCATATAAACCCTGGAAGTTGTTTACCCATAAGAACAAAAATCATCTTTAGTAAACAAAAAGAACTATCTAGAGTCTAAATCCATACCCATGTACAAATAGCAAAAATATCCATGCCCAATGACCTTGCCCTTCCTCCATCTAATCGTTGATTCTCTCCTAAGATGTTTCGCATGAAAAATCCATTTTGGGTTCAAATCCCATGAAGTCCATGTATCATGTTGCTGGTCTTCCTTCTTCTGGAATTTCCACACAAATATTGACAAGGTAGAGAAAAATACGTTGCTACAATGTGATGTTGTCATCTGTGAATAAATATTTATAATGGAAAAAATAAAAGAAATATTTATAATATAAAACAAAATATTAAATTTCAATTGGGTTAAATGATTTATTTTTAATAAGAATTTGTTCTTTTTGCATAACACACTAAATTAGAAGGAAGAAGAAGAAGTTAAAAATGGTATGGGGATGAGTATAAACATTTAAATATGGCCTCAATTAATAATAAAAAGTTAAATTAATAAAAATAATAAAATTCAATTTGTTATATTTTGATTTTCTTATTAACTTGTGGGCAGGCTTTGTTACAATACCATGGGCCAATACCATGGCTTATCAACATTATAAGTCCAAAAAATATAACTTATTTCACAATAAAATATTTTATAATAATATGACAAGATTCTTAACCATGGATATGCATCCCCACATTACAATAGATATTATTAACTTCTAAAAAATAGCCCTAGTTACAATACCGTTTATCAATGTCATGGATTGTCAATACCACATGCCCAAAAAATTTAAATTATTTCACAATAGAAATATTTTATAAAAATATGACAAGATTATTAACCATGGATATTCACCCTCACTTTACCATGGATATTAACTTGTAAATCGACTTTGTTACAATACGATGGGACAATACCATGACTTATCAATACCATATGCAGGAAAACCATAACTTTTTTCATAGTAAAATTATTTTAAATTAATTTAATTTTACAACATTTTTTTAATTGAATCTAAAAGGGAAAATGTTACAATTTGAGATATATCTAAACCCTCTATCCTTACGACTATTAAAAATATTCCCATAGAAATTAAATTAAGGTTTTAGTAAAATTAAGCTAACATGGATCTATTCTAGTTCTTTATATATATCAAGAACCGACATATATCCATCTTAGCTAAGGATCCAAGGGATGAGAGCAAGAAAATTGACTCATTATAATAGATTACATATAGTGCATGATTTTTAAAGTTTTTCATTATTTTATTTTCTTTGACATGATTGATCCAAAATATAGGTTTAATATTGTACAACCAATTAAGTTTTTTAATTTAGATAATTTATTAAACACAACACAATGTGATCAAATTTAAGAGAGAGTTGGGGAGGGGGGAGAGAGAGGGAGGGAGATAGTGAAAAATATGGAAGGCACACAGAGAAAGAAAGAGAGAGTGATGGGAGGGAGAGAGAGTGAGGTGGGAGAGAGGGAGCGAGAGGAAGGAAGAATGAGGAGAGAGAGAGAGAGAGAGATGGAGTTGGCATGGGAGAGACAGGGAGGAAAGAAAAAAGGCATAGAGGAGGAGAGATAAAGGAGTGATAATGGAGATATTGAGAGAGTGTGGGGGAGAGAGGAGAGGAGGGAAGAGAAAGAAGAGGAGAGGATAGAGATAGGGAGAAAAGGGGAAGGAAGAGGTATGGAGACATAGAGATGGAGAAGGACATGGAGGGGGAAGATAGTGATAAAGTTGGATGAGAGAAAGAGAGAGAGAGAAAGAGAGAGAGAGAGAGAGAGAGAGAGAGATTTTGGGGGGGTGATATAGGGACTTGGGACATAAGGGATAGGGAGGAAGGATGATGTAGACCAGGAGAGAGAGATGGAATTGGATGGGGCAGGAGAGTCAGGGAACAAGAAAAACATATAGGGATAAAGGTGGAGAGAGAGAGGGGGTGACAAGGGAGTCATGGAGAGATATTGGGGGACAGAGGAGAGTGGGAGGGAATAGAGAGAAAGATATAGATAGAGAGGGAGAGAAGGGGAAGAGATAGATAGAGAGAGAAGGGGAAGAGATGGGGAGAGAGTGTGTGTATGTTTAGGGGGCGAGATAGAGAGAGGGAATAACAAACAGACACAAATATAAATATAGATATTATATAATATTATATAACTAACATAGATCCATATTAACCCTATAACTATCAACTCCCAAGAGGGATCCAATCTCTTATGCTGCAAACATTTCATCAAGTTTTGCACTAGAAAAGAAGTTTGCACCTTGAAAGATTGGATCCCTCTCGATGTTTAAGAGATCTGGGGTTAAGATGGATCTAGGTTGGTTAATATGAAATTAAAGTAGTTTTTATTTGATATTATAGTCTTAAAAGAGAAGATTTCTCTTCGAATTAATTTCAAAATGGAACTAGATCCAATGAGATTCGATAAATATATTTTTAAAAAATATGTAAACTAATATTTTATTATTAAAAAGTGTATTTCTAAAATTACAAATGATTGGAGATAAATAATGCAAAGTTGGCTCACCTATACACCATGTGAGGACGAAGAGGTGTTCAAGGAAGGATAACCTTCCGGCCAATCTTTAGCAATTTTTCAATCCCCTATCACTTGTAAGTTTAGATTGCTTGACACAACTAAGTTATTAACATAAACAACGTATTCATATTATTATAGTACTTGTTAGGTAGTTGTACTTGTCTTCTTAGACTAAATTACTCATTCATGTTAGTCATTTTTAGTTGTATTACTTATTAGCTAGTCACAAAATTTAACCCGCGACTAAGTTAGTGATTTATGTTAGTTATTTTTATTTGTCACTTAAGATTTCTCATTTTTCGTACTATTTCACCCAGAAATGCTGTGGTGACTAAATTTCTTAGTCACCTAGTCACTAACTTCTCATTTTCTACTAGTGATTGAAGGAAGGGTTCTTATTTACTTTTAGCTTCGAGGACGGGTTTGCAAACATCAATGGAGCACTTCAAGAAATTAAAGTGGTTATCTTCAGGACACCAAAGGAACCTATGGAAGTTACCCAACCAGATTGGAGCACCCGGCTATGCCATGCATTGTAGTTATATAATGTGACAACAGAAGAGGACGAAGAAGACTCGATAAATATCAATATTATAGATACAAAAGGGCATCGTGAACTAAAAGGACCACAAGTCGAGAACCCAAACATCTCTGCACCTTTAAAAACAAGACAAGTAAACAATGGCACTGAAGAAGAACTGAAGTTCACGAAGATTGGAGATTATTGGGATAAAATTATAATAGAAAAAGTTGTTGAATTACTTAGTGAATACTAGGATCTCTTCCCCACTAAGGTTTTAAATTTAAAGGGAATAATTGGCAACTTGGGCATTATGAGGATCACATTGAAGCGAGACATGAAGCCTGTCAAATGGAGGCATTATCACCTTAATCCAAAGTATAAGGAAAAGGTTCGCCAAGAGCTAGATAAAATGATGGAGGCAAGCATTATAGAACATTTTGAAGAGTCTAATTGGGTGAGCTCGATGGTAGTCCAAGAGAAGAAACAAAAGGGCAAAATACATATCTATGTAGATCTACACAAGCTTAATGATGCATTTTTTCATGATCCATTTCCAACATCATTTACAGATGAAGTATTAGACAATGTCAGAGGAAAGGAGGCCTATTCCTTTACTAATGGATTTTCTGGTTATAATTAACTTAAGATTTCTCTAGAGGATAGAAGAAAAACCACCTTCACGAGAGAGTGGGGGTTCTTTCAGTACACTATTATGTCATTTGGATTGAAGAACACACCTAGAATATTTTCCCACGTAGTCATAACAGCTTTCAAAGAATTCATTCATAAGTTTATTGAAATATACTTTGATGACTGGACGGTGTTTGGCTTGTTGAAGCGCTATGCTGCAAGTCTACACCTTATGCTGGATGCATGTTGAAGATACTAGATAACATTGAATTTGAAAAAATGTATATTCTATTTTCCTTTTGGGATCTTATTGGGTCATGTTGTGTGTAAGCAAAGCTTCATAGTGGACCCTGCAAACATTGTGGTAATTGTGAACTTGGAGGCCCCTAGGAACTTGAAGTAGCTATGCACATCACTAGGACACACGGGATACTATAGAAAATTCATTAAATATTATGGTCAAATTACCGTGCCCATGGAAAAATTTCTAAAGAAGGATGAGACATTCTACCGGGAAGGAGAATGTCAACGTTGCTTAGATGTGTTAAAGGAAAAGATGGTGACTATGCCAATCCCGGAATTTCCTGATTAGAAAAAGGAGTTTCATGTACATGTGGATGCTTCTTGCATTGCGTTGGGTGAGTACTAATACAAGCAAACGAATGAGGACTAGACCCTCCTATAGCCTTCATAAGTAGGAAGTTATCAAAGGCCGAGAAAAATATGTAACAACAGAACACATGGGGTTGACCATGGTCTATGTGCTACAAAAATTTAGGCATTATCTATTAGGAGGACATTTCAAGAAGTATATACATCATTTTTCCTTAAAGTACCTAGTCAAGAAGCCTATGTTGGGGAGGGATATTTGTAGGTGGTTGTTATTATTTCAGGAGTACAATTTTGAGGTAATTGTCAAGTTGAGAAGGTTGAATGTTGGACCTGACCATTTGTCGATAATTGAAACAGGTGAAGAACCTAGTAATTTGGAGGAACGATTGCCTGATGCACAACTCTTTGCGGTACATATAGCTAATGACCATTTTTTTGACATTATTCACTTAATAACTATAGGGATGGCACCCGAAGGATACACAAATCTACATAGAAAAGAAATAGTAGTTTGCGTAGCCGATTTTTTAGTCATTGTGGGGTATTTTTACAAAATGGAGGTAGATGAAATACTACAAAGATATGCGCCATAGTTTGAGCATGATAGTATTCTCACTGAAGTTAATGGGGGAGATGTGGAAGGCCATTATGCAGGTAAAGTAACAGTGCAAAATATTTTACGTGTAGGACTATGGTGGCCAACATTGCACAAGGACTTCAAATCATAGTGTAAGGCGTGCAACACATGTCAAAGGACCAACAAACCATCTTGAAGGGAATAAATGTTGCTATATCCTCAAGTCTCTTTACAAGAATTTGAGAAATGGATGATCGACTTTATTGGGCCAATTCAACCACCTAGAAAGAAAACAAGTGCTCACTAAATTATCAATGAAATGGAGTATTTTACCCGATGGGCGGAAGCACAAATAGTTAAGGATTGTATCAAAGAAATGACAACTAATGTCTTATTTGAACATGCCTTAACATGGTTCGGATGCACAAAAATCTTAATGAGTGATAGGTGTATGCACTTTCTAAATGAAACGATTAACGCATTGATAATGAATTCCAGGTGTACCACTAGAAGAGGACACCATACCACCCACAAGAAAATGGGATGGTCGAAGCTTTTAACAAAATTTTGGAGAACGCATTGAGAAATATCTACAACTGATAGAAAAATTATTAGGATCTGAAACATGTAGCAAAGGAATTTGACAAGGAAAACATCGTTTAGATTAGTCTATGGGATTGAAGAAGTAATGCGTATGGAGTACATTGTGCCTAATTTGCACATAACAACTTTGATAGATATGGAAGATTGTTAGGTGTTGGAGGAATAACTCACACAACTAATGGAGTTGAGGAAGATTTTTTTCTAGCACGATTCCACCAATAATGGTATAAGGAACACAAAAAAGCATGGCATGATAATCATATCAAAATTCGCACATTCAAGGTAAATGATATTTTTTTGTTATATGATAGTTAGTTCACTAATTTTTTGTGTAAATTCCAGATGCATTTGTTAGGACCATATATTGTCAAGGAATTTACAAACGATGGCACAGTTCAGCTCACGAAGTTGAATGGGGAGCCATTCCTGGGAACATTCAATGGGAGAATACTGAAGCTATATATGAGTGATCCCTTGCAATGACTATATGGTAGTAGGATAGTCTTAATGCTCAAAGTAGCTACGAACTACACTTTCTAATTTGGAGGACAAGGCACAAGCACATTGGATGAAAGTTGATGAGGGTGTACGAGTTGAATTTGTGCTCTGGATGCTACACCATAGAGGAGGGTGTTGTGTATCCCAATTAGAAAATGACTGTTGCGCTTACTGTTCAGGACTTGATGGCTAAAAGGCAGTTCGGAGGAGCAGGGAAGCGAAAATTAAGGGGAGAATCTTTGAAGATCTGCCACCAAAGAAACACTTATTATCAGAATTTGGGGGTAACATTCGGGTTTCAATTCAAGCCCCCTATAAATTACGCATGTTAGTCCAATAGAGAAAACATTGCATTCTAAGAGTTGCTTGCGCATTTTGTTGTCTGGCATGTATGAATCAAGCGTTCTGGGAAGAATTTGTGATGCACCCCTCATTTTCTAACTATCCTGTAGTAGCTTGAGAATGTTTCATTGAGGAGATGATTGGTACAATCCTTATTGAAGCCCTAATTTTAGAGGTGGTCGTGTCTTACTTGCTAGGCCTCAAGGTCACTAGTATGGAAGCCATGCTCCTTGTGCCTACGACGCCAAGGTCGCCTAGGCCGAAACAAGCAGTGAGAAAAGAAAAGCATCTCGCCATGAAATAAAATCAATCAACCATGAAATAAAAATAGAAGAAGTCGGTGTTGGTATGAATTTCACCAAGGAAGCATACATAGACACAACTGAAGCAGAAATGGACAAGCAACCATAAAAAGTGTTGGAATTAGATAAAGAGGAGTACAAAGGTGTTGAAGAAGTCGATGCTAAGGGGGTTGATCCTATCTCTATGTTACCTAAGTACATCCCTTCATGGAAGGGAAAAGCTAAAGCAACCAAGTATCTCGATTCAGGAAAATTTGGAGTGTCAACTCCCCTACTATCGGAGCAGGTCACATTTGAAGGACCTAAGCTCTCACACTTCCCACTATTTAAAATAGATGATAGGTACCTCACAGATCATTAAACATTTCCACGTCTAGTTACACATATCTATATGACAAATATATACTATGATGAAACAAGAGTTACATAGTTAGAACCCATTAGGTGGGTCTACGACATTGAGTAGTTGAGGTTGTTGAAAGTGCTTTTAGTACCGTATTATCACCGCTCATCTATCAATATGATTTCTATACGCCATTTCCTCATGCTAGTGCATGATTGGATTTTATGGTTACAGCAGCCTATTCTAATAACTGATATGTTGATCCAAAAGATAACAAACTGCCCCTATAAAGGAGCGGACCCTAGAAAGGAGTTTGGAAGGAAAACCAAGGAAAAGGAGCTTGCTGATAAGTTGAACAAGGAGTATGGTCTTGTGAAAAGGTCACAAGTATACTCTATCATGTCAATTCAAGACCAGGCATTCCATCCACTGTCCATATCCTCATAGTTAATATTATGAGGAAGTGCCATATGGATTAAGTTCTAACACTGGTAGTGTCACTTACTACACAGACTGTGAAGGGCATGTAGTATAATTAGTCCAGGTATCTCCACCAGGAGTTCCTCACGAATTGCCAAGAAGCCCAAGAAGAAAGTAGGCCATTTCATTATGCTTGGCTTCTCATGTCCATTGTATTAGTTGTGTGGAGGTTTCCAGAGGACAACTAATTTCCTCCGCATAAGAATGATTTGTTGGAGCCAACACGGTTCACCTTTCTTTGGTCTATGAAGGATGTGCATTGGATCAATGAAATGAACATTTTATGGGTCTTAATGGAGATGGACATTTGGATCGAGTTCAATCACTAGCCAAGGTTGTCCCCAACCTTTTTCAGGAAATTAACAACCTATGTGTAGTTCAAGGTGATTTCAAAATTTCTCAATCTGAGCATGAAAGGACCTAGAAGGAACTTGGCATGTCTTCCCTTATTTAGTGTCTGAGACAGATGTGCAGGAAGGTCTAGGGTATTGGCTATTAGAGTGGCATGAACCTACAATGCTGATGTGGGAACCAGTAAAGGCACAGAAGGCTCTGCTACATAGAAACGAAATGACGCTGCTGAGAAAGCCGCGCACAACTTGGATGAACAAAAGAAAAAGAAGGCTACTAAGGCAGCTCTAGAGAAGACACATCTCGAGGAAGAGAACACTAATATAGAGCAGGCAGACAAAGAATGGAAGGATACTCAAGAGAGTGAGAAGTTCGCTTCACCTGATACTGATGAGCAAGAGCTGTCAAAGCAAGTATGAGGAGGCGGTGAAGAGAAGAGAACTCCTTTAATCATGAAGAAGTGTGGATAGCAAAAGACAAGAAGACAATGAAAGTAGCACAACTTTTGATAAGCATACACATATCCTATGGTACTGACAGAAGGTGATCTCGATGATATTGCCCACAAGATATGAGAAAAAACAATAGAAGTGTTGCAACAATTTGAGCAGCAATACATGTAGACATTGGGGAGCATCTAGAAGGATCTGCATGAGTTGCATATCCAATTGAATGGGATTCAAGTGGGTGTTAGATAGGTGAGTGGAAAACAAGCAAGCCTGACACAGGGAAGTGGTTAGCACCAGAGCTTGAATGAACTCTAGATCTCAAAGTCATTTCTCTACCAAAGGGGTTAGTCTGCGCTAAATTAGATGAGGATCATGTTGTGGTCAACATAGTTAAGGATATGGGACTGAACCTTGTTGTGCTGCAACTCTAGACCCTGCTTGTGCTGCATCAGGGGGTCCCATATGAGTCAAAGATCAGAGAACAGTGCATGCTCATTATCGTCAGTGAATTTAAAGTCAACAATGAGCAACTTTTCACAGACAAAACTCAAGTGCTCAGGGAGTAGCGGGAATGAAAAATGAGTCACAAGATATTAGGTTAAGAAGTTGAAATCATCTACAGAAAAGGGAAGAAAAATGTTGTTGCATAGGCACTCTCAAGAAAGGATGAGCATGTGGAATAATTGTGTTGTGTCATTTTATTATCTAGCCTGAATGGATAAATGAAGCAAGGGATGAAAGGAAGGATGATGAATAGGTGTGGGCAATCATTGAGAAGTTGTCGCAAGATCTGAGTACATCTCATACATTTATCTAGAAAAAAGATTTATTATGGTACAAATATTGTTTATATCCTTCTAAGAATTCCCAACTCAAATAAAATATTGATTTGGAATTGCAAACCTCTTTTGGAATTAGGATGGCCTTAAATATGATATTTAGAAGTTTGTGGCAGAATGTTTGGTTATCCATGAAAATAAAGTTGAGACAATAAAGGCCCTTGAGGTTTGTTACAACCTTTAGCCATTCGAAGTCACAGTTGGGAGGAACTCTCAAAGGATTTTATCATAGGTTTACCCAAGTATAAAGGGAAGAGTTTCATCATGGTCGTAGTTGATACACTTACGAAGTGTGCACACTTTTGTGCATTATCTCATCATTTTAAAGATAGTAAAATTGGTACTGCGTTTATAGAAATAATTCAAAAGATACATGAAAATCAAAAGATTATTGTATGTGACGGAGATCCCATTTTCACTTGAAATTATTTTCTTGTCTTTGTAATCAATTAGCTCATAGATCATATTATCAACCTCGATCTAGTAGAAACAATGAGATAGTGAAAAAATGTTTGGAGGGATATCTCCATTGCTTTGTATGTGATAAATAAACACAATGGGTGAAGTGGTTACCCATCGCTCAATGGTGGTATAACACTTCCGACCATACTACTAAAAAAATGACCCCATTTATGGCACTTTATGGATATCACACACTATCCATCCCATCATCTTGAGGACACAATTCTAAGGTTCAATAAGTGGAAGATCATATTGAGCATCGACAACAAGTTTTCGAACTCTTAAAGGATAATCCCACTCTAGCGAAGAATCAAGTGAAACAATAGGCCTATTGAATGAAACAATAGGCATACAAATTGTAGTTGCTTACATATTCTCTAGTTCACCCACTTTTCCATTTTTCATTCTTAAAGAATGTTATCGATGAAAGGATCCCACTTTAAAAAGTATTACTAGAACTTGATAAAGAAGGAAAATGCATATTGGAGCCTAAATCATTCACAAAACAAGAACTCGACAACTACAAAATCGATCAATTTCAGAGTATATCATTAAGTGGAATAACTGAACTGTTGAAGATTCCACATGGGAGGATGATATTTTCATCTAGAAGAATCCAAAATTACTCAAGCATTGAGGACAACATGCTTTTGAAGGAGAGGGGCATGTTAGGTCCCTATAGTACTAGTGTAGCCCTCATATTGTTATTGTTGTGCCCTTACATTATTATTGTTATGTAGGCTCTCATTATATTGTGACCCCTTAGAAACCTATATATTTAAAGGAGGCCTTGTCATTTATATCATCCAAGAATTATTTAGTTATGTGATGTCAAAAAGGTTTCCCACTTGAAGAGGCTATTTCTCAATTTATTGATCTATATTTTCTTCTATTTTGTGAGCTCATTCCATAGCATAGTTGGTAGTGCTCGTTGGTAGGCCACTACTCCTACTCTAACCAATACTTCAAATGGTCGACCAAAATAAGGTGCTAGCTTAGCACAACATCACAATTTCAAAGTGTTCTTCTCGGGCCACAATTTAATGCATAAATTTTCACCCACTTTATGTTCTTTATATATCCTTTTCAAATATACATAGCTCTTCTATCTATCTTGGACTAGATTTAGGCTTTCATTAACCATTTCAAATATTTGTGCCATTTACTGCAACAGATCATGTCCCAAAACAAAATTTTCCATTGGTTTACCCCAGCTCAATGGAGTATGTCAATTTTTCCTATAAAATATGTCGAATGAACTAATATTGATGGATTCCTCATAATTGTTGTTATATAAAAACTCAACTATGATGTGGCAAGTGGATTGTAGCTTTGTTGGAATCTGATGTGGAAAGAAAGCCCAAAAATCTTGTTAAAGGATAGGGATTGGCAAAGTTAATGGCTGAGTCAAACTTGCACACCTTAGACATAAATCTGATCGCTGCTATGTTTGATGAGAATGAGGAAGGATCGTTAATTCAGGTATCTGAAATATTTTCTCTTTCTCCATGGTATTTAGATATCATATGTGTGCTTAAAAATTTGTCACCACCACTCGGCATGACTAGAAGCAAAGCTAGAACACTCAAATTGAAGGCTGCCAAGTTTTTCATTCTAAATCCTTCACTTTATTGGAAAGATCCTGGTGGCATTCTATTAAATTTTTTGGTGGAAAAATAAGAAAATAAGGTCATGGAGGATTTCCACGAGGCAGACTGTGGTGGTCACCTTTTTGGAAATAAACAGCAAATAAAGTCCTAAGAGTGGGATACTATTGGTCGACATTGTTTGCTAATGTATATGAGATGGTCAAGAGCTATCATAAGTGTCAGATATTCGAAGGAAGGCAGAAGTTACAACCTTTGCCACTTAAGCCCATTGAGGTGAGTGCTCCTTTCCAACAATGGGGGTTGGATTTCATTAGTGAAATTAATCCCGCTTCTTCTGGTCAACATAGATGGATCCTTATAGCGACAGATTATTTCATGAAATGGATTGAAGCAATTCCCACCATACAAGCTACAGATGTGGTAATTATTTCATTCCTTGAAAATAACATCTTGTCTCTCTTTGGTTTCCCGAATAAGTTAATAATTGATAACGCAACAGCTTTCAAATCAAAAAGGATGGTAGAGTTTTGTCATAAATATCACATCATTTTGGGTCACTCAACTGCCTATCATCCACAAGGCAATGGATTGGCGGAGTCTTCTAATAAATCATTGGTCAACATCATCAAGAAGCTACTGGAAATAAACAAGAAGAGTTGGCATAAGAGGTTGGTGAATGCACTTTGGGCAGATCGGGTCAGTCAGAAGAAATCCATTTCTATGTCTCCTTTTGAGCTTGTTTATGAAGTTGATACAGTATTTCCTACTTCTCTCGCAGCCTCGGTAGTCAAACTTCTTCAGGAGGCTAGAAATGAACAATATCATATGCAAAGAAGGTTGAATCAAATGGTCCACTTGTAGTAGACCAGAGAAGAAGTCTTCCAGAACACGTCCAAGCTACACAGGAAGATTAAGAAAATTTATGATAGAAAATCAAAGGCGGAAAAATTTCAGTTGGATGATGTGGTACTGAAGTCGGATGCAAGGAATGAGGAAAAGGGTAAGCATGGTAAGTTTGAGAATATTTGGAAAGTTCCTTTCAAGATTGCAGCATATCGAAGTGAGAATGCCTTTCTTCTGAAGGAAATGAACGGGGAAGATTGTCCAGGAGGGTCGATCAATTGTCAGCTACTCAAGTGGTACCATTTCTGAGTTATTGATGCTACTTCCACTGTCACTATAAATACCATTTTATTTTAGTTTGGTTAGAGTTTTTCAAGTTAGTCTTCACGTCATTTCAATATCAAATTTGAGTCCTTTTTTGGTCATTTTAGTTTCATAAATGAGTCAGTTCCTTGTGTTGTTTGTCGAATTAATGACTCCATAGCCCAATGGATGAAGGCACTGTCTAGCTCTTCCAGAGATCTGTTGTTCTTGGCACCTCCAAGGAGCTACCATCCCCCATTGGAGCCAATGTTAGATTCGGTCTTGTCAGTCCTCCATCAGAGGTCAAAACTCTTTATGCATTTCATTTTTAGGAGTCTCACTCCATTCACTCACCTGCATTCCACTAGGGGCATGCCGTAATCTGATAGAGAGGTCTTGTCATTAATTTCCCCTCATGTTTGGCACCTGCTGGCTTAGGTCTTTTCATCAATGTTGACTAAAGTCCATGACAGTCAATGTTCATTATTTTAATGGACGAGAGTCATTTTCAGTCATTAGGTTTAGGGATTAGTCAATTTTGTCTTCAACCATGTCCAATAAGGCCATGTTGGCCAGAGAGAGGCCCTTACAAAGCTATGGTTTAAATATTTTCATCGTCATGTTGACAGATTACGACTGTTCTTCAAAACTCAGTTTTGAAGAAAAGTAAAACAGTGTGTCATTTGTGATAATTTAAAAAAAAAATTCCAGTCGATCTCTTTAGGCACAGTCATGGTTTCCTTGGCCAAATGCCATGTCAAATAACCCCTGCAAAAAGTATGAAAAATTTCATCATTTTAGCTAAAAATTCAAAGGGAAACATGAAATACACAATTGCATTAAATAAGGAAAAAGAGCCAAAATAAAAACATTATCAAAGTGGGTTTTGAAGAAAAAAAAAATCAAACCCATGACTTCAAAGTTTTTATATAGAATTTTTACAAGAAACATAGTCATTTTGCATACCAAGGTAGAGAGAAACATTGCAAAGTGATTGTGAGAAATCTAGCATGCATTTTGGGTGAGTTTGGAGGAGTTTCCAAGGGTGCGACGAATAGACAGAGGAGTGCGGTGCACATAGAGAGCTCGGTGCATAGAGCACGACCCCACAGTGGTGAAACTCCATGGGTGCAGCGCACTAGGTTTTTTGCGTGGTGCACACCCACAAAGGCCTGGTCTTGCTCCCAATTGCATTAAATCGACTTTGAATCCCTTCCAATTCACAGGTAGGGTTGACATCTCGATGGCTCATATATTTTTGTGAATATGATGATGGTTTATGGCCGTGTATAGTTACAATAAAAACGCCTAAACCCTACCACTTGAAATCATCAAAGCCATTGCTCTAGGGTTGCAAATTTGTTGTGTTGATACCAAGGTTCCTCCTCCCTTTCGCATTTCATTTTTCTCCTTCTTTCCATTGTTCCATTCCCCCCTATTCCATTTTTCCCATATTTCCCTACCCTAAAACATTTCTAAACCCCTATTCCCTATCCCCTCCACTCATTTGTCAATGTAAACCCCAAAACCCTACCTTGTAAAATCCCTAAACCCTCCTACATATCCCTAAACAAAATTTTCCCCCATAACCCATAATCCCATCATATTATTCCCCTTCCTAAAACTCCCTTTTTGCATTTTTCCCCTTGGTGGCAGAGATCACAACAACACATAGTTTCACAACCATCATCAAAGGGGAGTCCAAGAACATTCCATATACAACAGTTATGGCATCTGAGCATTCATCGAAGTATGAGATGGAAACCCAAAGTGATTCATCCTCGGAAGAACAGGCTCCCCGAAGACATCACAAAAGTGGCAAACATGTTAGGGATGAGCCAACCACCCTCACAGAATTGCAGGCTTGCCCTCTTGCTATGTCATGTTTCCAACATCTGTCATGTTTTGAGTTTTGTCAGAAGGTGGCTAGTGTTCGAGTTCATCATGAGTTGGCCCATTTGTTTGTTCTTCACTTACATGGAGATCATGCTATCTTAGCCGAGGTCACCTTCACACTGACACCTGAAACTATCTAATTAGCAACTGACATACCAAACGTTGGAGAACCATGGCACAAGAAATAGAAGGTTGATCGGTAGCAATATGGGCCATACATTAAGGCCAGTTTCTTGAGGCAACTCCAAAGAGTCTTTCCATTCTGATATTTGAAAGATGAATATGCTCCACTCATGAAGTTGATCATGGAGTACTTCAACTATGAGGGGAGGTTCTCTCGTCTATATGCCTATCACATAAGGTTGCTCATGCACTTTACCAGGGTATGGATGATGAACATCACATATTTCATTTGTAGGAACATAGAGAGGATGAACACCTTCATGCAACACAAAACCCTTCAGCAACAACTTAACAATGTTTATCACTTTTCTCTTATTAAGATTTTGGTGGTTCATCAGATGGGATTATAGGGCATTATTGGGATGGCTTCATCTCCCGTGACCTCTTCAGCACTTCATAGATAGTATCAGAGGTTGAACATGAGATAGGTGGTCCTTCTCATTAGTATGAGCACCATGAGATGACTACTATGCTAGTATTCATCACCTATCAGAGAGGCGGTAGACATTTGTTTGCAGCAGCAAAGCGAGTGTTATCTCCACCCGAGGTGGAAGGGGCCTCGCTTCTGCCATCGGCAACACAAGTACAGGATAGGGGCAAGAAGCCCATGCATGACGAGGGGCCATCAGGTGAATGAGAGGTCGACTTCATCCTCATTCATGATGATGATACAGATGTGGAGAGTGCCAAACTTAGGAGGACCATCCAGGAGCAGCAAACGATGATCCAAGACTTGTCACTCAATTTGGAGGAGAGTAAGTGGATTATCAGGTATTTGGAGTAGAGGAATAAATAGCTTGAAGACTAGCATGAGATCATGGAGCTACAAAACATCCACGAGAAACGCCAAGCTACCCAACATAGGAGGATTGAGTTCACTCCATTAGAGCAAGAGATTAACAATGACCGAGAGTCTTGTCTTGAGCGTATCAACATCCACCTTGAGAGACTATTAGAGAAGGCCGAAAAGGACAAAACCATATTAAGCCAGATGGTTTATCACTACAGGGCATGGAACATGAGTTCAAAGGCTCGGATAAGGAGTTTCAAGGCGAAATTAAGGAGAGAGACACAAAAACAAAAGAGGAAAAAAGGGAAAGATCGGCTTCAAATCTTGGTTGAATCCTTTGTGGCCTAGCATAGCACCTCATAGAGAACCTCCAGCCCAAATTTTAGAAAATTTGGGACACTTTTTGTCACTTTACAAATTTTTGGGCACAAAACAAGGTTTTTCTCCCTATCGCGCGGCGCTTAGGATTCGGAGCTCCAAATCACAAATGGTTTGCATTTTTGGATTTAACAATAAAAATAATGACTTTTGGTGCATGTCTAAGAAGTTTGGGTAAGTTTTGAGTCCCCAGGAGGTCAAAAACACTCAAAAAATGACCTCTCTACCCCTATTTTGACACACGGGAAGCAGTCTTGGGAGATTGAAGTTTTGGAGGGGCAAATGAGCACCAAAGTAAGAAATTCCACTTGGGTTGGAACGTAGGCAGGCAAGCCTTTCTAACAAGGACACTTGGAAACAATTTAGACTTCAGAAGGTACCTCTAAATCGCCTCCAAAGTGGCGTGAGGCATACCGTTTTGGGCACGGCGCACAGGGACCCAAATGCCAAAATCACTTCTACTCCGTGACATTTCGATTCGCGACTTTCTCCAAGTGGGCCCACTCATTTACACTATATTTTTCTCGGCAACTAAGGCAATGTTTATAAATTATTTTCACTAAAGGTGGGCTCCTATCCAAGTGGCAAAGGAAGGCGAGCAGTCACCCAAGCAATTTGTCATTTTTGTAACGCTACAGTTGTTACTAATGGTTGGCTTTCCATTTCCATTTTGTAATGATTTGAAAAACTCCCCAACTATGGTTCGTTCCATTTCCCAATGGCAATGTCTATTTATTCTATGTAAAACCATTTGCAAAGGGTTGGTTGTAATTTCTCAGAGATTTTGGGAGAGAAACTCAGTTCCTCATTATATATTTTGACAGAGAATTAATGAAAGGCAGCAGCTCTGGTTCATGAGATTCATGTGGTGTGAGTGTAGAAAATGTGTTCTCTTTATGTTTCATATGCATCTTTGTTATGTTTTACAGTTCATTCATATTCATTTCTAGTGAAATCTTCTAAGATAAGGTAGAATTCATGTTTATTGCTCTCCCTGTGGGAAAGTTTCACATTATGTGTTCTTCTTCTGCTGAAAAGGATTCATGTGTCTATGCCCTTCTCACCCTCCTAAACAATCTTTCCTTTGTGCATTATTTCAAATTTAATTGCTATACTTTCCGCCTGTCTTGCCTCATGAAGTAATCTGTGCCTTTGTGTTAAATTCTCTACTCATACTATTCGTTGGTCCCATATATCCCAAAAACTCAGTCATTTATAAAAATTTGCCTCTTGTTTCCATATCCATTTACTAGCCTAAAATCAATATTCACTATAAGTCATCCTAGACTATTTCATTTATTTATTCACCGAGCGTGACTCGGAGAGAGCCCTATCCTGTTTTGGTAGGGCTAGCTACGAGACTGAGCGTGGTTTGTGGTTGCCCTGAATTTTTTCTTCCTTCAGCCTAAGGCGGATTTTGGTACTAACACTTACTTAATCAAACATGATTCTAGGGAGTGGACATTTATTTTTTATTGTAATTTTATACAGCTACCTATAATCAATACACATTCCTACATTTTTTAAGAATACAGAATATATGCAATGAAGCGAGAAGATAAGAATTTGTAGGAATTTACACGGTAGGTTCCTTAGATAGAAAACCAAAGGACATCGCTCACAAATAGATCACAGATCAATACACCAGTTTTCTAGACATGGTTAAAACCCTCTAAGAGGGAAACAGTCCATGGCCTGAGCCAATGCAACCAGTTCAAGCAATATATTAGTAAAATAAAGAAACTTTACATATGTTTCTCTTTTGAACGGTCACCCTACAGATCACCTTCCGTGCTCTTTAAATAGAAATCATGGACTAATCGAGTGTTAAGCCATGGATGAAGTGTTAGTAATAATGAGGATAGAATGAACCATCATATCACTTCATGTCTAGAACATATTGTGACCGTCACATTGTAAGTTATAAAAATACATTGTAAAGAAACACAATTTACCTAACTCTACACTAGACCAAGTTATACTTAATTATTTCCTATGTGTCATAATATCCTAAAATACCCCCTTAAGAACAACTTGGGATATGATTGAAGGATGCGTAAATATGACACAATAGGAGAAGGATGGAGGCATTAGAGCCTATTCCCCCTTACTGACAACATCTTGAATTCCAACTTTAAATCAAAGTTTAGTAAAATTTTCCTCTATGAGAGCCTTTGTAAAGATGTCTGCAACTTGATCATCTTTTGAAAAATATTGCACTTGAAGAACATGGTCATGAATTAGGTTTTTGATGAAGTGCATGTGTGGATCATTGTGTTTACTACGCTAATCTTGGACCAAATCTTTACATAGTTGAATGGCACTTTGGTTATCACACCAAAGTGTAGTTGGATGCTACTGCTAAAAGCCAAACTTTAAGAGGATCTAATGAAGTCACATGGCTTCCTTACTAGCTTCCAGGTTGCCACGACACTCTTCTTTTGCTAATGGAAATGGTACTTTGTTTCTTGCAAGCCCAAGTAATATATCCAGAACGAAGAGTGAAGACATAACCTGTAGTAGACTTCTGATCATCAGGGTCACCAGTCCAATCAGAATTAGTGAAACCAACCAATAGAGGAGACGATTTTACATTGTAATGAATCCCAAACTAGACTGTACGTTGAACATAATAAAGTATTATTTTAGCTACTTTCCAATGACTTTCATGTGTGTTGCATAAACTGAGAAATAAGGCTAACAACAAAGGAAAGGTCAGGACTGGTATGGGTTAGATAGAAAAGTTTTCCTACAAGCTGATAGTATAAGGTAGCATAAAATTCAGGGAAAGTACAAGTGACTAAAATTCTGGCTCGAGACTAAAAGGGAGAATGGTTTGACTTACTAACACAAGATTTCACCCGAACAGCAATGAAAAACAATCAGAACTTAAACAACAATTGAACAACAATTGCCAATTCAACAACAATTGAACAACAATTGAATAGTGACGATTAAACAACAATTGAACAACAATTGAACAACACCGATTGAACACCAACTGAAGAACATGATTGAAAAACATCATTTGAGCAACAATTGAATAACAAGATTGAACAACACTGATCCCACGTTGACTTCTCACGTTGACTTTCCCTTTAGAAAATAGGCGCTTCACTCCGTGTCATTGATCTCCTCTCTCCAAATATAATGGCCAACAGTGACATCATCCAACAGTTGACAACAATATCACATAGGGAACTTGTGCGACATTTATCTGACTCACAGAGCCAATATGGTCTATAAACCTTGATTTATAAATATTCGAGTTCGCATAGACTTAAACTCTGATCACTTTAATCCTTGATATCCATTGGATAACAGATACCATCAAATCCTATGGCCTGCAGGTCTACAACCAACACACAGGTTAAAAATAGGCTTATACCTGCTGTTGACTATGATGTAAGAAGTTGAAACATAGATTGATGGTTAGGATGGAATAAGGGCCTTCAACCATGATCAAGCCTTTCTGTGCTCTTCTACCCCTGTCCCTAATACTAATGACCATTATTTACATATAAACAGTTAGATTATAATTAAAATACGAAAAAAAGAGAAAATACCCAGATGAGTTTCAGAACGCAAATTCGCAGAAGTAAATGAGAGTCTTCATTATAATTGAGATGTAATCACACATTGAATCAATTTCTTCAATATAATGATAATTACAAAGTCTTGGCCCTCTCACTCAATGACAACAATTTTACAAACCTTTTTTCCAACCTCAAAACCTATCTATCACTCAACTCTCGCCTCTCACTCTCCTCTCCATCATCTCAGCTAATGCTTCTTTATTACATTTTCTTCTTTTTATGAATCAAATCCTGTTCGAACAACTTGATCTCTATTTTAATCATTCTAACAATCAAATCTCTATTTTGGAGCTCCATTGCACACCTATGGTAACAAATTATCCCTTAATCTAGAATAAGACAATTTCATAACTATTACAATAAATGAAATACAAATCATTTTCGAGAGATCCAACCCTCTCGTGAAAAACTCACTTTTGGCCACTCAGGTCAATGAAATTCAACTCATTTAGCCACAACATGTGACCAAACCATCACATTGCTGGCATTGTTCATATGCTCCTGCATCAGACTCCCAGGGAAGAAAAGAATCATCCCTCAAACTCTCAAGGTTTACTCCATACTTCTGCAACTCTATTTTTGTCAACCAACCAACATCCTCCACTAGTTGTCCTTTCCATTTGACTAGATATTGAAAATAAACATGTCCTCTCATTCTTTTGGATAATAGTTTCTCCAAAACAACTTCCACAAGTCCCTTAACTATATTTGGCATTTGTTCTTCCAAGTTCAAAGTTTGAACTTCATCTTCTGTATTATTCTCCTACAGCTCTGTATATGTCTATTTGTATGGATACAAATCGGCAACATTGAAGATAGGTGATATTCCAATCCTCTCTGGCAATTCAACCTCATATGCATTTGCTGAAAATTTCCTCACAATTTTGCATGGTCCTATTCTATTCATTTTCAATTTGTTGTAGGTTCTAGAAAGAAATATTTCCCTCCTCAGATATACCATGACCAATTCATACACTTGGTACTGCTTTTCTCTTCCTTTTAGGTCTACCCTTTGTTTGTACTTGTTGCTGCTTTGTTGCAATCTGCCCTTGACCACTTCTTGTAGTTTCTGCATCTGCTCTATAAACTCTTCAACCTTCATACTTCTCATCTCTTGTTTACTTAAATTTCTCATCTCATATATGCGTCTAGGATTCATCCCAAAAACGATTTGAAATGGGCTCATACCAGTACTCTCATTAGGACTATCATCATAAGAAAACTCTGCGTGTGCTAGTGGGAAATCCCACTGTTTGGGATTGTTGTAGACCAAGCTTCTCAATATGTTTCCCAAGGTTCTATTTACCACTTCCGTTTCTTCCACATTGTCCTCCAAAAGTGTCCTATAAACTTTGTATATCTATCAGACACAATACTTATAGGCAACCCATGTAATCTTACAATTTTTGGAAGAAATAAATTGGCATGTGAGTTGCATCATTATTTTTCTTGTAATCAATGAAGTGAGCCATTTTTGAAAATATATCTAGAACAACATATATAGAATCATGCTCTCTTTGAGTTTTTGGAAAACAAAAAAAAAACCCATGTTGATTGCATCCCAAGACCTGGTTGGTATTGGTAATGGCTAGCACAATCCTGTATTCTGGCTTCTCCCTTTAGCATGGCTACATATCCTGCACTTCTCCACAAACATCTTAACATTAGTCTGCATTTTTTGCCAGTAGTAAGAAGCTTTTACTTGAGCAAAGGTTTTTTCTTGTCCAAAGTGTCTAGATAAATCTCCATTGTGTTTCTCTTTGATTATGTTTTCCCTCATAGAACATTTGGGAATGCAAATTTTGCTATTTTTAAACAAGAAACCTCCTTGGAAAAGATAATCCAATCATTGGCTTCTATTATGGACTAGTGGGGTTTGTATGGCTGCATAAATATCATTAAATTTTGCATTATCATTATACATTTTAGCCATCTCTTCAAGTCCTACAACACCAACTTTTAATTCTTGCATAATCAAACTTACCCTGCTTAAAGCATGAGCAACCATTTTCATCTTACCACTGGTATTCATTATTACAAAAGTGAAAATTTGCAAGAACTCTACCCTTTTGACATGTTTCTGAATCAACTTCGGTTGGTTGTTAATAAATTGCATTACATGATTGTCTGTATACAATATAAACACTCCTGGTAATAGATAATGTCTCCATTTCTTTAAGGCCTCTACAATGGCATACAATTGTTTTTCATAAGACGAATACTTCTTTTTAGCATCATTCAGCTTCTCGCTGAAATAGACTATTGGCCTTTGTTCTTGGCTCAAGACTGCTCCAATTGCTTCTCCACTAGCATCTATCTCAACCTGGAATACCTTATCAATGTCAGACAAAGCTAAGACTGGCTTCTCTATGATTTTCACCTTAAACAGCTTAAAATTTCAATCCCTTACTTCCCTCCACTTGAACGGTTGATTAGTCTCCTTGATTACTTCATTAATTGGTGCACAAATCTAGGTAAACCCTCTGATAAATTTCCTCTAAAAACTTGCAAGACCATGATAACTTCTTACTCAAACATATTCCTTGGAATATGCTAGTTCCAAATTTCTTTGACTTTCTTCGAATCCATTTTTAATGCTTCCTCCGAAACTACAAATCCCAAGTCGACTAATTCCTTTTTCATGAAACTACACTTCATATTTATCAATAGTTTCTCCTTCTGTAAGGTTTTAAGAACCAATTTTGATGTGCTTCAAATTTTCTTCTCTGCTTTTACTAAAAATTAAAATGTCATCAAGATAGGCAATAACAAGTCTGCCTACATATTCCTTTAGCACTTCATTCATCAGCCTTATGAAGGTACTCGATGCATTAGTGAGCCCAAAAGGCATCACTAACCACTCATATAAGCCATTGTTTGTCTTAAATGTTGTTTTCCACTGATCTCCTTCCATAATTCTTATATGATGGTAATCATTATTTAGATCTATCTTAGTAAAATATTGTGACCGGCTCAGACATTCCATCAAGTCATCTATACGCGGCAGACGAAATCAGTACCTGATAGTAATTTTGTTGATGGATCTAGAGTCTGTACATTTTACATTTGTCTCCTTTCTTCAGGCTAAACACTCTTGAAACTGCACATGGGCTAAGGCTCTCCCAAATAAACCCTTTATCCATCAACTCCTGCACTTACCTTCCAATTTCTGCATTCTCCTAAGGTGTCAACCTGTTAGCAGCTTTGTTTGGAAAACTCACTCTGGGTATCAAGTTAATGTGCTGACTAATACTCTGAACACGTGGCAACGCATTCGAAAACTCATTCACAACGATGTCAGCAAAATCATATAACAGAATTTTAGTTTATTCAGAAAAATCATCCAAGTTCATGGAAGTTAAAACTACCTTTGGTTTGCCCACAATAGCAAAATTCAACTCCTCATTTTTCACAATCTCCTGTAGCAGCTCCTTTCCACTCATCAGCATAATGTCCCTTTCCAGTACTTCCGTATCTGCTTCCTTCTACAATGGTAACAACATATGTCTATTCCCATCATTTTCTATTGTATACATGTTCCTTTGGCCATCATGTATGGCTCTCTGATCATACTGCCATGGTCTCCCTAGTAATATATGACAAATTTCCATTGGCATTACATCATACATGACCACATCCTTGTAAGTGCCAATCTAGAATTCTACTTTAGACTATTCAATTACAGTGATCTAGTGTCCTTTCTGCAACCACATTACCTTATAAGGTGTCGAATTTCTTTTCTTCAATAGCCCCAACTTATCTACCATTTCTGTAGAAACAATATTTTGTGTGCTCCCACTGTCTATCACCATCTTACAACACTTCCCTTGTTCCTTTCAAACAATTCTAAACATACACTTCCTCTATGTTGGTTCTTCTGATTCCTTATCTGCTTTGAGCAATATCCTTTTCAACAATAATGTTTCTCCTGCATGAGCTACTTCTTCTTTGTTTACGATCTGAGGGTTCTCTTCTACTGCAACAGCCAGATTCACATTTCACTGGTTTGTTGTTTTGTTATGAGCACAATCCCACGATCTGTGTCCCCACTCTCCACATGTGTAATACCAAATGTCTCTTCCTCACCCTCTTCCTCTAGGTGCATATCTCCCTCTATTAAAATTGCCCCTCTATGGTGGTCTACTACGTGAGCTCCTTGCTTCGTCCTACTATTGTTGAAACCTAGGTCTGGTAGTTCCTCTACCTATTACTGAACTTTTCCCTCTATTCCTCTTATTTTGTTTTCTCAACAACTTCTCTTCTGCCATCAAACATTCTTGATAGGCAACCTCAATGATCTTCAAACTCAACAAGTTGATCTCATTGTGTATGTCATATCTTAAGCCATTTAGTATATCTGGCTACCTTCTCCATATCATCCTCTGCATGTCCTGCTCTAATACTCAATCTATAAAACTCTTATGTGTATTCTTTAACATAGATTCCTTTTTTCCTTATTTTGTAACTGTTTGAAAATATTTAAGCAATAATTTTTTGGCATAAGTTTAGCTTTCATTTTACTCACTATTTCCCATTCTTTGATCTTGGACTTTCCTTTTCTTGTTTTGGATGTTTTTAGTTCATCCCACGAAATAGTTGCATGAACCTTTAATCTGGTAACTACAAATTTCACCTTCTTTTTGTCATCAACCTCTTGAGAGTCAAAATATTTGTCCAATGAACTAATCCAATCCATTAGTTCTTCTGCATTGAGACTCCCTTCATACACATGAATTTCCACCTAATTTAGCCAACATCTTGATAACTTTTGGTAGTTTCATTTCCTCCTCTTCTTCTTCCTCAGAAGATTCTTTTGTAGCACTGACAACTCCTTCATGAGGGTTTCTTCTCTGAGTGGTATCCATTGTGTCCATCCTTGTACACAAACTCTAAATCTCCTCAATCAGAACTACATTTGCTTCATCTCTTCCTCGACCAATGCTAGCTCCTCTCCTTGGTCACATGTTTACTACAGTAAACATCGATCTCTGTGCTCTGATGCCAAAAATGACACAAGATTTCACCCGAACATAAATTGAAAAATAATTAGCAATTGAACAACAATTGAAAAACAATCATAAATTGAACAACAATTGAACAGGATCAATTGAACAACGCCGATTGAACAACAAGCAAACAGCACGATTGTACAACACCAATTGAGTAGCAACTGAACAACACAATTGAACAACATCGATCCCACATTGACTTCCCCTGTTAAATTTTACTTTAGAAGACAGGTGATTCGCTCTGTGTTTGTGATCTCCTCTCTCCAGATCTAACGAGCGGTAGTGATGTCATCCAACAGTTGACAACGATATCAGATAGGGAAATTGTGTGACATTTACCTGCCTCACAAAGCTGATATGGTTTATAAACCTTGATCTATAAAAATTTAGGTCTGGGTTTAGACTTATACTCCCATCACTTTAAACCCTGATATCCATTGGATAACATAGGCCATCAAATCCTATGGCCTATGGGTCTACAACAAACACACATGTTAAAAACAGGCCTAACCCAACCGTTGACTAATACATAAGCAGTTGAAACTTAGATTGATGGTTAGGATGGAGTACAGGCCTTCAACAACGATCAAGCCTTTTTGTGCTCTTCTACCCCCATCCTTAATACTAATTACCATGATTTACACATAAATACTAAGGTTATAATTAAAATATGAAAAACAAAGGAAATACCCATATGAGTTTCAGAACATAGATTCAAAGAACTAAGTGAGAGTCTTCATGAGAATTGGCATGTGCATCACACACTGAATCAATTTCTTGAATATAATGATAATTATAGAGTCTTGGCCGTCTTGCTCAATTACAAAAATTTTACAAACCTCTATTCCAGCCTCAAATCCTATCTATCACTCAACTCTCACCTCTCACTCTCCCCTCAATCATCTCAGCTAATCCTTCTTTATTACATTTTCTTCTTTTTATGAATCAAATCATATTCGAACAACTGGATCTCTATTTTAACAAATCTAACAAACAAATATCTATTTTCAAGCTCCATTACACACCTACGGTAACAAATTATCCCTTAATCTAAACTAAGACAATTTCCTAACTATTACAATAAATGAAATACAAATCATTTTTGAGAGATCCAACCCTCTCAAGTAAAACTGACTTTTGACCACTTAGGTCAATAAAATTCAACTCATTTAGCCATAACATGTGAACAAATCATCACATTGCTTGCTATGTCCAGACGCTCATGCATCACTTACAGTCTTCTATGTGAAAGTGGTTTAGAATATCATAGGCATACTTGGACTGGGAAAGGAAAATACCTTCCTTCGATTACAAGGTTTGAAGACCAAGAAAATAATTCAATTGTCCTAAGTCTATCATTTCAAACTTATTCTTAATCCTAGAATTCACATGGTTTATAGGGTTGGAATCACTACCAGTGAGGACAAGGTCATCGACATCAACAACAAAAATGATAAGATACTTACCCACTTTCTTAGTGTAGACAACATTGTGACAATGACACCTAGAAAATCCAGTACCTAAAAGAAAGATATCCATTTTGGCATACCAAGCCTGAGGGACTTGCTTGATACCATAAAGGGATTTCTTAAGCCGACATACAAGGCTGGAGTCCATTTGTATAAATCAAGAAGGTTCTTCCTTCTAGATTTCTTCATGCAAGTCCCCATTCAAAAAGGGAGATTTAACATCGATCTAATGGACTTCCCCTTTGAAGGAGGCAAAAAGAGAGAGAATAAGGCAAGTAGATTTCATTTTCGAAACATGGGAGAAGGTTTCAATATAGTCAATGCCGTGAACATGTGAAAATCCCTTAGCAACAAGTCGAGCTTTATGTTTATCAACTTTTCCATCTCGTCCAAACTAGGTTCGGTAAACCCATTTACATCTAACAAATTTTCTTCCCTTTGGAAGATGAACAAGATCCCATGTATCATTTGCCAATAATAAACGATATTCTTCATTCATAGTTGCATCCCAATCTTTTTGGCCTGATGCTTTTGCAAAAGTGTCATGATCATAATTCACTGAAGCTTGAGCGAGTAATCAAGAGGCTTTATCGAATTGAGAACATGTACATCATTGATCTATAGGATCACCTCCCAGAGAAACTGTTGCATGTTGAGTAGCATGTACCGATTTTGGAAGCTCGGGAGCTGAAGGAGCATCTTGAGAAGGTGGGGGAGGATTTTCATCCTCGTTCCCATCATCTGAAGAATAAACATTTTTAGAGGTAGAGGGGATAGAGAGAGGTGGAACATCCATCAAACTAGGCTTGTCGACCGATATATTTTCAACAAACATTACATCTCTTCTAATGATAACATTTTTAGGTTGAGGTGAAAGAAGTTTATATCCTTTGACATCTTCAAAATATCTAACAAAACTACATTTTTGACTCTTAGGTTCTATGTATTTATGTCTCCCAATTGAAATATGGGCCCAAGTTTTACTTCTAAAAACACGAAAGTGACTTACATCTCGTTTAATTGAGCACCATGTTTCTTCTTGAGTGAAATTCTTTAAAACCTTAATAAGAATGTGATTTACTATGTAATTTGAATATTTATTTGTTTCTGCCCAAAAATTAAGACTAAGTCATTTAGATTGAAGCATATAATTAGCCATTTATTTAAGGTGTGATTCTTCCTTTCAACTACACCATTTTTGTTGTGGAGTATATGGAACAATGTCTTGCATTTGAATTCCATGCGCAATGCAAAAGTTGATGAATTTGTTGTTAACATATTCTCGCCATCATCAGATCTTAGCTTAAGAATTTGATGTCCGGATTGTTTCTCAACAAAGGCCTTAAAGGCTAAGAACATGTTAAATACTTCAAATTTGAGTTTTAAGAAGTATACCCAAGTGTATTTGGAGAAATCATCAACGAAAGTTAAGAAATACTAGTAGCGAGAGAATGATAGAACTCGAAGTGGACCACATAAATCACTATGCAGAAGCTGTGAAGGTCTTGAGGCATGCTAATAGGTACATTTTGCAAAACTATCTCGATGATGTTTTTCGAGTACACATCTCAAACAAACACCATCTCTGCAAGATATCATAGGAAGACATGTTACTATACTTTATTTACATATATTTTGAAGGGAGCGATAATTTAAGTGACCAAATCACTCATGCCAAAGTTTTCTCACTTCATCATTATGAGCAAAAAATACCGAGGGAAGAGTTGATGACCCAATATTGTTAAACTTATACAACCTTGTAGAATCATCAGAAACTCTAGTAGCTAAACTTTGTTTAGGATCTCTAAGGTCCTTAATTACAACATCATGAGGTGAAAATTAAATGGTTTTACCTTCATGTGAATGAGTTATCTATTATACAGATTGAAGGTTACGGGATAAGTTAGGAACACATAATACATCACTAAATTGACAATTGTCTAGACGAATAGTTCCAGTCCTTACAACACTAAGAGATATATCATCACCAACGTATATATTTTTGGTGTTACAATCATTTAAAGAATAAAACATGGCTTGTGTTTCCCATGTGATAACAAGCTCCAAAATCAATAAGCCACACATGAGAATGAGAAAAAAAGGATACATTTAGTGCATAACTAGACCGAGATGCTTGACAACCACATCCAGAAAGTGCTATTCCAGAAGATAAAGTTGAAGTTGAAGAGTGCTCTAAATGCATGTTATGCTTCTTGATTGTGGCTTCCAAGGCTTCCATCTTCTTAAATCATTTGGATGCTAAGTGGTCATCTCAATTACAAAAGTTGCAATGTCTATCATTCTTCATCCCTTTGTTTTTATTTTCCTTATCATTTTGTTGAATTGATTTTTCATTTTGAAACTGAAAGTGCTTAAGACCCTTGGATGGTTTAGGACCATTATTTTAGGATGTTGCTTCTTAGGATTATTTGAACTTGGTTGTTGCTAGGCGGCTAAGGCTTTCTTAGAATAGTTTCCAAGATTAAGAAGACCAAGATGTAAGAGTTTTTGATGTTCTCTTATTAAAGAATCGCAAAAGGCATCAAAAGAGGGGGACTTTTAGGCTTGTCCTTGAGAAATAAAGGTTGCTCTAGTAGAGTGGAAACTCGAAACAAATAAAGAGTAGGTTGGTCCTAAATTAGTAAGAATGGAATAGATAAGGCCACCATCTTCTTTCATAACTTTAACACCTGCCAAGAGAAGTCTAAAGGTCCTAAACTTGGACAAAAAATCTTCAATGGAAGAGAAATTATTGTGGTCCAACATAAGAACCTCATTTTTGAGTGGATGGGCTCTAATTTCATTTTAATTCCAAAAACTTTATTGAGTTGTTTGACTTCTTCATGAGGGGCATCAATTTCTATGATATGAAATCTAATGTCTCCAGAAATAGACATCCCTATCAACCCACGTGATTCATTTTTTCCTATTTTCCCATTTAGTTGCTTTATCTTCATCTTTAGGTTTAGATTCTTGGCCTTAGGCTATTCTATAAAGACCTTTACTTCTAATTAAATCCACAATGTAGAATAACCATTGGAAGTAGTTGGTGCTATCAGGAATAACGTGGCATGAAATTTCCATTTTAAAATAAACTAACGCCATAGATGCTGAAACTAAGTGTTCCAATGGAAGGTGAAAAATTAGGCCAACTAAAAAAAACGAGATCGAAAAACGGCTTCCAAATGAAGAAGTTATGACTTTTTGAAGAAACGTTGTTGAAGATGCCCAGATACGTGAATGTGTGGAAGTGAATGATAATGTTATATTTTTAAATAAATCCCCCACTTTCCTAACTTAATCTAATTAGCTCACTTTAAAAAATATTATGTGACCCACTTTTATAAATAAGTGAAAGTCACTTTTACAATGGTACTTTATTAGCTACCCACTAAATTGTAACTTATATAAAAGGCAAAGAGACATTAGAATTATAAGTGACTCACATTTATAATGGGTGAGAACACTTTTATATAAGGTAACTTTAAAACATAATTTACATGTGTTTTTTGAAAAACTAACCCAACAAAAAGAAAGACCTGAACCCAAGGGCTCTATTCTCATAAAGAAACTTTAGACCAAGTGAGCTAGTTTAAATGGTTACTAATTCTTCGAAAAGAGGAAGGTTTTTTTTTTTTTTAGTCACTGAAGCTTTGGAGTGCATGCTTACCTGAAAAAACCCTTGTTGCCTACAAAATAAAAAAGCACACAACGAGAAGTGCAAAAAAAACCAAACCTTCTAGCTTGAAGTTAGCTTTCGTGAGAAAAACCAAACCTTCTAGCTTGAAGTTAGCTTTCGTGAGAAACTAAATATTTTCCTCAATATTTCTAATTTTTTGATCTCATGCTAAGGCCGTGGAAAATAGCATGTGGAAAAGAGCATGCGGATGAGAAAAATATTTCGTTTCTGTTTCTCTGGTTTGTCAAGATCGCATAGAGTGACGGGGCAAAGAGAATACCCAAGGAAAAGAGCATACCCGCAAATGAAACTTATAGATCCCATAATAAAAAAACGCAAAGCTAAATAAAATGAAATAAATAGAGGCATGAATAACTAAAACCACAAGTAAAGATTCTATAACTCCATATCTTAAAAATGATGTAACTAGGGCTACAATAAACCCTTTCATGTGAAATGAAAGGGGTTCCTCACTCGAATAAATTCTCCTAACCCAATAGAAGAGACCTCTCTGCTCGAGGAAACAACGTTAAAATGCATTTCTATCGGCTTCAAATTTGGATCACCAATGAATGTGGCACTCGAATAGCTCTCATACAATGTAGGAATTTACACACTAATTTCATCACATAGAACACCAAGGGACACTGCTCACAAACAAAAAACAAATCAATACACCATTACCTTGACATGGTAAAACCATCAAAGATTTCACCCAATTTATTAATAAAAGAAAAAAAAATACATAAGCTTCTCTCATGAATGGTCACCCTACAAATGACCCTCCACACTCTTTAAATAGAGATCATGGACCAATCACGTGTTAACCCACACATCAAGTGTGATATCCATGAGAGAATGAATCATTGGATCACTTCATGTCTAGAACATATGGTGACTATGGTATTGTAAGTTACAAAAGCACTTAGTAAAGAGACACACTTTTAACTCTACACTACCAAGTTATACTTAAATATTTCCTATGTGTAGTAATATCCTAACAAAATTGCATGGTGAATAGAGGGTGAAATCTCTTTGGCAATAGCTTCTAAATATGAAAGATTAAAACAATTTCACACCAAAATGAGTGAGAAAAAATGAAAGGGTTAGTGAATTGTTCCACCCAAAGGAAATAAATTCCCAAGTCTCTCTTTGTCTCATGAAAACATAAGGAGGGGAAAGTGTCAAGTTCAAGAAGGGTTGATCAAAAAGTGGTTGTCAGTTTACCTAAAACTCATTAATGAATTGTAGCTTATACTCCTCACCATTGAGAGGGATAGAACTTAACATGATAATCCAAAGCAACACACATGTTGGAAATAATATTGAGAGGGGGGGTGAATCAGTATTATCACGTTAAATATTCCTTTTTCAAAACAAATTATATACGCTACTTTAGCTAGTTAAACCCACGGATATACGCAATTATGCAGAAGGAAACCTGCGTATACAAAGCAAACTTTTAATTTACTTTATCTTTCTGATGATGATTGTTAATCTGTGTTGCAGAATCAAATAACCAATAATTAGAGACAGTAAAATAGAGCAGAAAGACGACACACGAGAACACAAGATATAAGGTGGAAACCCAATGTGGGTGAAAACCACCTGCTGCAATTCATCTCTATCTTCTTTTAAATTGGAAACTTTCTTTTACAATGTACTGGTGCAGTCCTTTACTAGTACGCAGGCTGCAACTTGCAGAGAGCTCCAACCCTCTCTCGTTCTCCAGCTTCTCCTAGAAGGGAGCTGCAACCCCCTTTAGCTCTTTCACTAGCTAAGAACTAGTACTTAGGTGCTGGCCTACAGAAGGCTACAACCTTCTCTTCCTTCCAGGGACCATGTTTCATAAATTTTCAGACTCAATCCATGAACATCAATCAATCATCAAGAATTTCTCCATCAACCAATGTCCTTTTCACCAATTAGATCTGAATCAAGTAGATACTTTTCTGGCAGTTGTACTCGAAACACAGTACCAGAAACCACACATGAGAAAACAGAACCCAGAACACAACAGCAATAGACAGAAGCAGCTAGATCACAACTTAGAGTATGTACGCTATTTCAGCAACCCGAAACTAGCGTGCATACGCTTCTGCGTATCGAACAACCTGCGTATATGCTTCTTTATTTCACAGAACTTGCGTATATACGTGTCTTCGCTTTATTGAACCTGCGTACAGATCTATAAAGGATACTTTACTTGTTCTGATATTCAATCATTAACTAACCCAGATTATCAGACTTGTAGATCAAGCAAGTGCCACATCTAGTAGATTAAAATCATACAAGGATACTATCATTCAAGCTTAAAGAATATGACCCATCAATAGAACTTATCCTTCTTTTTGCGATAAGGTTCCTCCTTCATTCAGATCCATATCTGTATCATAAGCCAATTACCAATATACCAGCTCTAACACTTTATCAGATCTTCAATAATAATTCAGATGATCATTTGCCACATGATCTCCCTCCTCTTTTATATTCTTAGGCATTCCTCAATACCATGATCCAAAACCATAACATTTCAATACCATGAACCCAAAACTAGGGATCAACACATCCGACGAGATGCCATGGTCTAAAACATAGGTTCAAATCCCAAGAACTAACTACCATGGATCAAAAGTATGATCCCCAACATATACGCGCTTTTGTAATGTATAACCCGCGTGTATACACATCTTCGTCTAAATGAACCTGCATAGATGTCTTTTTCTTCTTTCTGAGTGCCTGAACTGAGATCTATTACCAAAGGGAGTTGCCATCAAGGACAACACCTGCGCCACAGCTCCAAACCTATGCCATAATGCCAACAATCTCCCCCTTTGGACTTGATGGCAACACCAAGATCCTCAAGATCATTCCCCCCCTTGTCATCAAGGGCAAAGGGTTGTGCTCCCCTTGAGTACATGCTGAATTCTCTGTCCTGCTATGTTGACCATGCTCTCCCTGACTGTAGGCAAGATCTGCAAGAAGATGTTCTTCAAGAAGAACGAAGACGTATGCATCATAAATGACCTTCCTATCACCAAAAGATTCATTACGTACATCCATCACCCAACCAAGTGTGGATCATCCATCCAACGAAGTGGGGATACATCATAAAATTATATATGAAAACTAAGTACATTGCATCTTCATCCCAGGCATAGTGGGGAAAGCAAAACAAGTCGTTACATGACCTTGACACCATAAAAGAGATACATGACATAGAGACGAAATATGTAGAGCAAGATTTATGAAAATCACCAAGGAGCAGCATCTGTTAATCACCATCTGAGATCAGCAACCATGATTTCCTTCCATTCTCCCTCTGCAATTGTTCCACCAACAACAGATGCGAACTAGAACCAAAGGCTTCTAAGATAATGCCAACAATGCATCATTAGAAGTTTATCTGCTCCCCCTCAGTCTGTGCAAGATGGTCTCTGTCAGACCCATATTAGAGAATTTTTAGGCAGACCCTATTACTTCTGATATCCATCAAGCCTCCATATACGCGACTTTCTCTGCACCAACTGGCGTATGTACACGGATCCGCCTCATGCAACACGCGTACACCCATTTTTCTTTGAAACTGAAAAGATTTAACAGTAAGATGATACATCAACTACTCCCAGCTTCTGTATGAGATATTCAAAAGTTTCCCTGGGCAGTGGTTTGGTGACAATATCAGCAACTTGTTCCTTAGAAGGAACATACTCCAATTTGACCTTTTGTTCCAACACCTATTCCCAGAGAAAGTGATGCTTGATCGGTATGTGCTTGGTCTTTGAATGCATGATTGGGTTTTTTGAAATGCTAATTTCACTTGTATTATCACATAACATGGAGATAGGTGGTGTAAAGTGATTTGAAAATCCTACAAGGTCTGCATCATCCAAAGGAGTTGACTGCAGTGAGATGTAGCTGCCACATATTCCGCTTCAGCTGTAGATAACGCAATCGAACTCTGTTTCTTGCTGAACCAGGATACTAGTCTGGAACCCATAAAGAATGCACCACCACTTGTGCTCTTCCTGTCATCCATGCTTCCGGCCGAATCTGCATATGTATAAGCATGAAGTGTGAGATCTGTATCTCTAGGATACGATAAGCCATAGTTTTGAGTTCCTTGAAGGTACTTAAAGGTTCTCTTCACTTGCCTGAAGATGAGTTTCCTTTGGATTTTCCTGAAATCTTCCATCTATTCCCACTGCATGGATGATGTCTCGTCGGGTACTTGTCAATTAAATAAGACTTGCAATCATAGATCTGTAGGTTGGCTGATGTACTGCTGCTGATTCATCATTTGTACTAAGACTCCATCGTGTAACCATGGGGGTACATACTGGGTTTGCATCTTCCATGCCAGATTTCTTCAGAATCTACTTGAGGTACTTGGTTTGAGACAAGAAGGTACCACCTTCATTTTGTTGGATTTGCAATCCAAGAAAGTATGTCAGTTCACCAAGCAAAGACATTTCGAATTCCTTCTGCATCACCAAGGCAAAGCTTTGACTCATAGCTTCTTCATTGCTACCAAAGATAATGTCATCTAGATACACAACAAGTATTAGCAATTTGTTATTTTCTATTTTGATATAAAGATTGTTATATGTTCATCCTTTTGAAAAGCCTTGTTCATGAAGATATTTGTCCAAACGATAGTATCGAGCCCTTGGAGCCTGTTTAAGACCATAGAGAGCTTCTTTTAGTCTACACACAAGATTTGGATCATTCCCAAGGATGAAACCATCTGGTTGCTCAATGTACACTTCTTCTTCTAAGTCCCCATTCAGAAAGGTTGATTTCACGTCCATTTGAAAATCTTTGAACTTTTGAAAGCTTGAGAGAGCAAGGAACATTCGGATGGCCTCAAGTCTAGCAACAAGGAGCAAAAGTTTCTTCAAAGTCTATTCCTTCTTGTTGAGCATACCCTTTACAAACAAGTCTGGCCTTGTTTCTAATAACATCCCCATTTTCATTGAACTTGTTCTTGAAGATCCATTTTGTCCCTATGACATTCTTACCTTTTGGTCTAGGAACCAACTCCCAAGTGTTGTTCTTTTCAATCTACTCAAGTTCTTCATCCATTGCCTTGACCCAACATTCATCTTTGCATGCCTCTTTTACATTTTGCGGTTCAGTGGAGGAGAGCAATGCCAAATAGCTTGAGGCTTCTGCAATTGTTCTTCTTGTTTGAACACCTGCCTCCTTTTGCCCCAAAAATTTGTGATTTTGGATGATTCTTTTGAACATACCTGGAAGGAGTCTTCTCTTCTATCCTTATTTGTTCCTCTAGCTCCTCATGGGTTTCTTCTTCGTAGGTTTCTTCTTCATCATGAGTCTGATTTGGAGAGTAGTCTTCATCCTTTTCAATATCTTCATGATTTACTTGTTTAGGGATGTATCCTTTTCCATCAACCACTACATCAATGTTGTCAACAATTCTTCCAATTATTTTATTATAACACTTATATGCTTTGTTGTAAGGAGAATAACCAAGGAGAATGCCTTCATCTGCTCTGGGTTCAATTTTTCCAAGATGTTCATCAGTATTCTTAATATAGCATTTGCTCCCACAAATTCTGAAATGCTTTACCGAAGGAGTCTCACCATACCAGAGCTCATACGGAGTTTGAGTGCTGTTCACTCGGACATTTGTTTTGTTTGGAATAACAACCGCATCATATGCAGCTTTACCCCAAAAGGTTGCGGGAGTTCCACATTCATCAAGCATAGCACAAGCCATTTGTTGGATTGTTCTGTTCATCCTTTCCACCACTCCATTTTGCTGAGGAGTCCTAGCTGTAGAGAATTCCCTTCATATTCCATGTTCTTCACAGAAATCGAAAAATTCATTTGAGGTAAACTCCCCACCTCTGTCGAACCTGAGGCACTTAATTTTGTAATGTGATTCATTTTCAACCAAGGCTTTGAAGGATTGGAATTTTTCGAATGCTTCATCCTTGTGCTTCATAAGTCCTAACCAAACCATCTTGGAGAAGTCATCAATGAATAATATAAAGTATTCTTCCCCTCGAGGTGACCTTGTCCTAAATAGACCACATATATTTGTATGGAGTAGCTCAAGAGGCCTGCTGGCTAATCCTTCCTTTTGAGGGAAGTTAGTTCTAGTTTGCTTCCCAAAGTGACATGATTTGCATATGGTGTTGTCTGGAATTTTGATGTCTCGAAGACCAGAAACTGCCTGGTATTTGCATGCTTTCGTTATTTGTGAAAAGCTTAGATGCCCCAACCTCCGGTGCCATAACCAGTGTTCATCACTCTTGCTCAAATAACATTGTTGTTCTCCTTCTTCAAATATGTATAGATTATTTGGAGTTCTTCTGCCTTTGATTATTTTTTTTCGTGTATCAAGATCACGAACACTACACCCATCTGATCGAAATATTACCTCGGTTCCATTATCGCACATCTGACTGACACTCAATAGATTATGCTTCAAGCCATCAACATACAAAACATTTCCAGCTTTGACCTTCTCTTTCAATTGAGCAATGCCTTTTCCTTTTATGGTTGCAAGGGTATCATTTCCAAAAGCAACTTTCTTTCCCTTTTCTAAAGCAGTATATGATTCAAGTTTTTCTTTATCACGTGTAATATGCTTCGAACATCCGCTATTGAGGTACCATTGATTTTCCTGTCCTTCTGCATATAAAGCTATCCCACATCTTTCTGGTTGCGGTTCCTTCATTCTCCAGGTTTTGACACTAGAGGTTTGTTCCTTCTGAGTTGTCTTCCAAAACCTGCTCCTGCATTCATAATCTTCATGACCAAAATTATGACAAATAGAACATTTATTTTCACTTTCAAGGGCGGAAAAGTGGTTATAGCTCCTCTTCATGATTGGAGGCATAGTTCTTTGTTTTTGAGCTTGTCTAGTCATGATTGTCTTATAGGCAACACATTGAGATGCTTTATGACCAAAATTATGGGAAGAAAAACATTTTCCATTGAAGAAATTCCTGCGACTATCATCCAACCAATTGTAGTTTCTACTGACATCCATTCTTGAGGAAAATTGGGAAGATTTTACCTGTGGATGTTTGTAGCTTCTCTTTGTCCTTAAGGTAGCATGCCCCCAATTTTCTTGATAGTATTTGTTTGTTCTCGCGGAAGACTCTCCCTCATTTACCTCATGATTCCTATTAGGTCTTTGCTCACGTTTTGCTGCATTCACATAACTTTTGGAGGTGGAAGCTTGAGATGTTTCACCATTATACCCCAAACATGTCTTGATTAGAGGGGAAAGCTGCACATTGATAATCTCATTCAGAGTTTCAGATCCTTTAACAAATTTAATATTAAGGGCCTTTGTTTTCTCAATTTCTTTTCTAAGGCCAACAATTTCACATTCTAACTTCTCAAGAAATTTTTCTTTTTCATCAAGTTGAAGTTGCAGAGTATCAATGATCATATTCTTTTCTTCTAAACATGTTTTGAGTCTAGTAATCTCCTCATGAAAACCATCCACATCTATAGCATCCATGTAATCATCATCTTCAAAGGCCATTAAAAGTTTATAGTGATTACCTCGTTCATCTTCATCGCTATTTAATAGTCCATCACTATCTTCATGGGTGTAATAGCTTTTCTTATTTGCATTATGTTTCTTGTTTCCATCTAACACGTTCCTTCGCCTTGTCAATTATATCCTTATGAGGACATTTGGCAGCATAGTGACCTACTCTTCCACAAGAAAAGCGTTTGAAAGGCAACTTACCTTTGAATCTTCGAGTACCCCATTGAAGATTTCTCACAAAATTTAATTCTTCTTCTTCTTTTGACACACTTGCTGACTCATAGTACTCTCCTTTGCCTGAAGCTTTGAAGTCAACTACTCTCGTGTCTGATGGAACTCCTTTCCTCATTTCATAAGCAGTTAGAGTTTCGTGTAGTTGTGACATTTTAAGGTTTTGTAGATTCTCCTTTTCTTCTATAGCAGAAATTTTAGATTCAAATCTAGAGGACAAAGATCTTAGAACTTTTTCAACCACAACAGCCTCTTTTATTTATTCACCCAAATTTTTCATACAATTAACGATCTCATCTACCCAAAGAAAATAATTAGACACACTTTCATCATTATACATCTTGAGATTTTCATACTGAATCCTGAGGGTTTGATGTTTTGCTCATGTTACCTCGTCATCTCCTTCATAGCTCAAAACAATCTTGTCCCATATCTCTTTTGCAGATTTAAACTGCATTACCTTGACAAATTCTGATTGAGATAGGCATCCTAATAGAGTATTGACCACCTTTGCATTTGTTTCATATTTCTTCTTCTCAGTCGGATCTGTGGGAATTGCTGATGGAAAAGTATACCCTGTATCTATGATATCCCAGACATTTGTACCAAGAGATTGAAGATAGGCAGTAACTCTTACCTTCCAATATACAAAGTTTGTCCCATCAAAAATCGGTGGCTTGATTGTTGCTTCCCTCTCATAGTTGCTCATGATGATAGATCTTCCTTCAAGCGATCAAGCTTCTTTTGAAGGACCCACTCTCATACCAATTGTTCGAAATAATACTAAGAGGGTGGGTGAATCAGTATAATCACGTTAAATATTCTTTTTTCAAAACAAATTATATACGCTACTTCAACTAGTTAAACCCGTGTATATACGCAATTATGCAGAAAGAAACCCACGTATACAAATCAAACTTTTAATTTAATTTATCTTTCTCATGATGATTGTTAATCTGTGTTGCAGAATCAAATAACCAGTAACCAGAGATATTAAAACAGAGCAGACAATCACACACAAAGACACAAGATATAAGGTGGAAACCTAATGTGGGTGAAAACCACGTGGTGCAATTCGTCTCTGTCTTCTTTTAAATTGGAAACTTTATTTTACAATGTACTCATGTAGTCCTTTACGAGTACGGAGGCTGCAACTTGCAGAGAACTCCAACCCTCTCTCGTTCTCCAGCTTCTCCTGGAAGGGAGGTGCAACCCCCTTTAGCTCTTGCACTAGCCAAGATACTAGTAAGTAGGTGCTCGCCTACAGAAGGCTACAACCTTCTCTTTCTTCGTTTCATAAATTTTTAGACTCGATCCATGAACATCAATTAGTCATCAAGAATTTCTCCATCAACCGATCTCCTTTTCACCAATTAGATATGAATCAAGTAGATACTTTTCTGAGAGTTGTACCCAAAACACAGTACAAGAAACCACACACCAGAAAACAGAACCCAAAACACAACAACAATAGTCACAACTTAGAGTATGTACGCTATTTCACTAGCGTGAAACTAGCGTGCATATGCTTCTGCATATGGAACAACCTCTGTATACCCTTCTTTATTTCATAGAACTTGCGTATATAAGTGTCTTCGTTTTACTCAACCTGCGTACACATCTATAAAGGATAATTCACTCTTTAAGATATTCAATCATTAATTAACCGAGATGATGAGACTTGTACATCAAGCAAGCGCCACATCTAGCACATCAAAATCATACAACCATACTATCATTCAAGCTTAAAGATTATGACCCATGAAGGGTGGAGCTAGCCATGAAAAGATAAGTTCTTTGCATACTAAGAAAATTAAAAAAATCCATAAAGACAAAATCCACAAAGATTTGAGTTGATTTTATACTTGTAATACATTTATGATGCATCTTTAATTTTTTATATTTCTTTAAATTTATATTTTATATCTAATTTTGATGCCTTATCATCCAAATTTTAACCATAAAAAATTACCCATTAAAATTTAGAATTTAAGAATTTTCAAAATTTAAATATATTAATTTTAATTTGAATATATTAATTTTTATAGAATTTTACAAAATTACATTAAAATTTTATAAAACACAAAGTCAAAGTGTTTTTACTATAAAACAAAAATAATATAACTTGTTTTATGGGTAGGTATAAAAATGATGGTAATTTTAATTAGCATTTATACTATTAGTTTCAAATTTAGTATAAAATAAATAAAATTAAAATATACAATTATTTCCAAGTAAACAATCATGGTTGTAATGTTAAGGTAATTCTTAATGTGAAAGTTATTCTTTTAAAATTTTATGGGACAAAGTGAAGCCATGTCAAGAGCTAGTGTGGCCAAGGCCATGTGTGATAGTGAGATAATTTTGATAGCTTAGATGTCATTACCTAATGATTTAGTAAACCAAAAGTTAAACGTACATTATATGAAAACAGAGGTCACTTAAAAAACAAACAAATATACAATTATAATTTAGTAAACAATAAATTAAACTTACATATTATGAGAATCCACCACACTTCGCAAACAAACAAACAAATATAGAGTTGTAAATAATTTTAATGTTTAAGTAGGCACTATGTAGGTTTTCTAATCCAAATATTAAAACAAAAATAAAATTATGAATAACAAAACACAATATAATATTTATAAGAAGAGGTTGGGCGTAAATCACATCAAGAAGATCATTGTGGACGTGTTTCAAACCAACTAGTGTGGTTCATGGTCAGGACAAGTTTCTTCAGGACAAGTTGAAGAAACACATCTGGCCTAGCATCCAACTAGTGTGGTTCATGGTCATGACAAGTTGAAGAAACACATGTTAAATAGACTCAAGAGAGACTCCAACAGTAACTCCGTAACTCCAACTGTAACAGCTACTATGGACACTAGGACCTAGGTCAAACTTAAATTTAATATTATTACTTATTTTATATATAATTAGGAAAAGTAAAATTAAGTACAAGCATCGAAAAATAATTTATTTATATAGATTAGAATAATAATAATGGGTTGTTTAATAATTCTAATGGTTGTTAAAACCAAAAATAATAAAAACGATTATATTCTAAGTCAAAACAATAATAGTAATAGGTTGTTAGGATATAAATAAATAAATAATAATA